>WEKY01014518.1:0-14571 GCA_013390045.1 Picathartes gymnocephalus
ATGGTGGCTTCCAGCTCCTGTTTGTTTGAAGATTGTAATGGAAACCTGATTCATCTGTCTGGGGATGGTCAAGGAGAAGTCCACAGAGACTTAGTGAGGTGAAAGTACCCAAGTAAGTGACTGACATCCTCCACAATAAGCTGGGGAGGGTGTCCCATCACTTCTTACATCCTTATTTATTCTCTGAAATCTCTCAGTTCTTTGGTAAGGACGAACATCTACATTCATCTTTCCAAGCTTATTGTTCCCTTTCAGGTCCGATGTAGTGAGAAAGGAAATTCTGTCTGTGGCTTATAACAAGGCCTCTCTCCTTTCCCCTCTCTCCGGGGGGAGCAGAGAGGACAGCCTGTGTCTAGCTACCCTGCAGCTTCACTCAAAAGCAATGTGAAAAATCCTCTTGGGCATCACCTGGAGTAGTTTTTCTCAGGGCTGTATTGACAGCAGATCCGGGTCAAGGAGAAGTTTCTCCTGGGTCACCCTAGAAAGGATCATAACAAGGATCAGCAACATGGTGTGGCTAAGATATTACAGAGTATTTTCTTTGTCCTAGAGGGAGCAGACACATGGTATCTGTGGTATATTAGTCTCCTCTGAGTCTGCACAAGGCTTCCCCCTACAGTGTCCTGAGGACTGAAATACTTTACTTCTACTGCAGTCTTCTGTTTTGAAATAGGGCACATGGACAAAATTTGACAGGGTGCTTCAGGCATAGAGGTGCTCTGAAAAGCTCTCTGTAGCTCTCACATTGATGGCATACTTCTCTGACTCCCAAGAACTACAGGTAAGCCTTAAGGCAAAAAGAAAAAAAAAAGGGGGGGGGGGGGGTGTTTGGATTGGTATTCTCAAAGCAAACAGTAGGAAAGAAGTACCTCAATTCAGTACCTAGTTATAGTCCTGGAAAACAGAAACCACTTAACTATTTTACAGTGCTGTTCTTTCACTTTCTGTAGAAATTTAGCCCTAATACCTATTGCACTAATGGCCTATGCTGATTCATGAGCAAGCCTATCAGCTTAAAGGAAAGAGAACAAAGACACGCTATCTTCCAAAACAATCATGGAAAGCAAGAGTCTCTTATATTTGCTTGAATAGGAGCAAACACTTCTTTTTGTTTAACATAGATCTAGTCTTACAGTCCAATTCAGAATGCCTTTCTGTAGAACACTACATGCTATTTAGGACAACAGAGATCCTTAAAAGTTTAACAAAAAGCTTTTACATTGATTTTTTTTCTTGACTGAAAACTCCCTGCTGAGGGGCAAGTTTGGGGAGTGGATAATGTGCTCAGCGCAAAAGAAAATGCTAAACAAATGAAAGCAAGGGGTAGACAAGTTTCCAATTTGTCTCACAAAACTCTCAACACGGCCCATTTAATATTCAAAATATTTGTGGGGATTGGCCTTTTCACAGTCCCCATGCTTTTCTACAGCTATTTTCTTGTTAGTACTGCTTTAACTTGTGAATTTAAATCCTCCCTACATGCACAAGCACAACACCCAGATGAATAAAAAGTACATTTCTTCAAGGTGGAAACAAGACATGGTAGGATGGACTGACCTAACACTACTAATAGCACAAGCTGCTGCACTTTTCTCTCATGTGGGATCTTGTTGCACCTCTCAGTAATCCAGATAAACTAAATACCCTGTCAAAAACATAAAATACTGCAAAAACTGTCGGAGGTTTTCTGCTCCATGAGTTGACTTGATGTCTGGGAGAATGTCCAGAAAGATCTAGTTCTGTACAATTTATAGTGAGGCTTGGAGGAGCAAGTCTGGGAAGATTTTACAGCCTTTCTAGGATGAAGCAGTTTCTTCGGCTGTCTCTCTGGTAGAACTGCACTGTCCCCGTGTGGACATAGATTAAGTAGCTTTGTCATACACTGCAGTTACTTCTCTCTTTATCCTTAGGAATGCCAGCACTAGCTAGGTACCTCCACAATGCAATAGCTGAACCCATGCAAGATATTGAGACAGAAAACATATATAATACATTAACTTTGTTCTTACAATTATGAAATACAACCTGTGTGTGAACAAGCCTTTACATGCTGGAATTTGCAAGGTGCAAGGAGAAAATGATTACATAATAATTTCTAAATGTGTCACTGAAAATGAACACCAAAGCTCCTTTGAAGAAGACTGTTTTGAGGCCATCTGAGAGGCTTTGTACACTTACTGTCTTGTACATTCTGCTGTGCCAAAGATAACTGCATTAACCCAGGAATGGTAGTGAAACTCCTAAAGAAAATACATACACACCCTGCTGATGGCACAAGGAGGAATGATCCATTTTACACATCTTTGGCTTCCCCCATGTGGATGCTACCTTGCCCTCTTTTTAACTGTTTATTTTTTCTTCTCCCTTGTTCAGAAACTGGCATAATTTTGTTAGATGCTTGGTAATACATGTATACAGAACTGAATCTTGGCATGTGGGGTTTATCTCAGGACTCTAAAGATGCATGTTTTTAAGGCCAAGAATGTCCAAATCTCATTTCCTCTTTATTTAGCTGCATCTGGGAAAGTATCCCTCTCTGTTCTGGACAAAACCCATGGAGTGGTCCTGTTCAGTAGAGGCAATGAAAAGCCAGACAGCTGTCTTCTGGTTCAACACAACCTATGATGAGGTGTTATTTTCATTTCTGAATCTGGAATATTAAAGAGGAAGAGACAGAAATGAATCCTTCTTGTGGCTTTGTTACATCAAATGCTCTGTGATATGTTGTCTCAACATTTGCTTTTTTCTGGCATGCTGCATTTCACAACCTACAGTGAACAGGAAATCACCAAGAATTACTCTGTTTACTTTTAGATGTGGAACATACATAGCTCATAATTAAATGACAGCACGATAAAGACATGTGTTAGCTACAAACTTTGACTGAACTGTAAGAAAATTACCATTGGCCATCTTAAACCCAGCTACATGTAACTAGTCTGGCTTTGTGATCTCAGCAAAGCATTTAGCCGGGATGTTTACAGAATGACTGGGGGCATGACAAGGAGAGTGGAATTTTCCTCAAATTTTTCAAGCCAGTATTGGTACCCCTGCCTCTTGAGATAAAATACAGCTGAAAAGTGATGTATTTTGAGGTGCAGACTGAAAGTCAATGAATAAAGGACAAAGCATCTCAAATACTGAAAAATTAACATAGGACATTTAAATTGTTTGAAGACTGGCTCTTGCATTGCAAAGTCTCTGTGTTAACCCTAGCTGGCTGGTAGTCATTACTCAGGAAACTGATGTTAGTTGGTATTATAAGGGTCTATTTCCTCTGCTCTTCTAAATGAAGCACAGCTGAAGACCAAATGACATGCAACTATGTCTTTGTATTCCAGAGGATGTGGCTGTTTTGTATCTGTACTCTTTGAGCAGAATAAATCCACATCTAAGAAGGCATTCTGAAAGTTCATAATTGCATCCAGATAATCAGATGTTGGGGTCTGATGTCTCCTGTCTTTATGATATAGAGTACTTTAGTCCTTCCCTAGAATTAAACTTCCGGTGTTCACAGCCAAGAGCCTAGGCATCTACAAACGCAATTAAAACTGGACTTAAGAGTAGATCTGGAAAAATATGATATTTACATATACCAGCAAGCACCAAATTACCAAATTTGAGTTCTAAACTCCATTTCATGTCTTTTGCAATTTTCAACCATAAACCATGGAGTTGGATACCTAATCCAGT
Source organism: Picathartes gymnocephalus (assembly GCA_013390045.1). Lineage (NCBI taxonomy): Eukaryota > Metazoa > Chordata > Aves > Passeriformes > Picathartidae > Picathartes > Picathartes gymnocephalus. Next base: position 3,694 of record WEKY01014518.1, read on the forward strand.
TCACCTTGGTTTTCTACCCAAGATGATAGGTCTACTAGATGATGAATACTAGTGAATAAAACATTAAGGTTAAGCTCCTATCAGTCACGTAGAACAAGGCATGCTCTGACATAGGCCTACTCCACAGGCTGCAGGTGGATCTCTGCAGCCCCACTGACCTCCATGGGCTGAGGGGCACAGCTGCATGGTCTGCACTATGGGCTGCAGGAGAATGCCAGCTGCAATGCCTGGAGCACCTCCTCCCCCTCCTTCTCACTTCATGATGTGCTTGTACTATGAGCACCAGCTGAGGGAGTTGGGGGTGGAGAGAAGGAGGAGAAAAGGAGCCTCACAGAGACCTTACCACTCTCTACAAGTGCCAGAAAGGAGGTTGTAACCACGTAGGGGTCAGCCTCTTCTCCCAGGAAGCTGGCAACAGGACAAGAGAAACAGTCTTAAGATGGACCTGAGGAGGTTTAAGATGGAGTTTCTTCACAGAAACAGTGATTAGATATTGGAATGGGATGCCCAGGGCGATGGTGGAGTCACCATGACTGGAGTCTATAAGGAAAGACTGGATGTGGCACTGAGTGCCATGGTCTAGTTGACATGGTGTTCGGTCATAGGTTGGACTCAATGATCTCAGAGGTCTTTTCCACTCTAATTGATTCTGTGGTTCTGTAGTTCTTTGATTCACTAACCCTGGTGCTTATATAACTGTTCCTCTCTTTTCTGGCCACAATTACATCTTTCCAATAACTCTCCTTTTTTTTCTTTTATATATTATCACATAAGTGTTACCACCATCACTGATTTTCTCGGCCTTGGCCAGCAGCACGTTCATCTTTGAGCCAGCTGTCATTGGCTCTGTCAGACATAGAAGCTCCTCACAGCATCTCACAGAAGCCACCCCTGTAGCACCCCCACTAACAAAATCTGGCCACAGAAACCCAATACAACAGATGCTGAATAAGGGCACTACACTTCTGCTGAAAGAGGGTTAAGAAATTCTCACTAAAATCTGGCACCATTCTCTTGCAACAGGGTGTCCTTATCCAGGTGTTGCACTGGCCCTGCTAAGTCACGACAACACTGTGACAAAGAACCACACTCCTTCTACAAAGGTTACCGTCCTTTAAAAACTACCTAAGAGACATAATAGAGCATGGTTTGTTTCCATAGTGTCACTGTGTTACTGCCAATTGAATGACAGCAAAATTCAGACCAAGAGGAAGATGCAATGCTGCTGGTGATAACTTAGTATCTGTGACACAGTGGTTTAATTCCCCACCTTTGTTAGTGACTTTTGGTGTGATCGCAGGAGACTTCCTTAAATCTTCTTTTCCTTTTTATAAATTTGGCTGTTGCCATTTATCCGTTTACACTGTCTACTCACTCTCCACCCTTCCCTGATCACACACACAGGCAGTTGAGCTCTCAAATACTACCATAGTGGAGCTGTTGGGGAGCTTAGATAAAGCTGATGCAAGCAAGAAGAAAGAGATCCCTCCTGTGCTTCACACAATGCATGCTAATGCAGGACTATGGAAGGCCCTAGTAGATATATGTTACTTTGCTTTAAATTTTGTAATTACATCAAATAGATGCAACCTAAGAATAAATTGCTGCTCATGGAACTATTTTTAATTGGTGTGATGATGGAAATATTGGATTATTAATCAAGGACAGGACCAGCTATTATTCATGTACATAACAGAAAGAGAGCCCCCATGAATCTACAATATAGGACTGCTGGTACACACAGCTGTTTATGTTTTGAGGTCTTTCTGAAATGTAAACCAATAAGAATTTACTAAAACAAAGTGTTTGAGCAAGACTTGCAAGGAGGAGAAGGAAACCAGCACAATTTTTTTTGCAAGATAGAAAGAAATACTTTTATACAGGACTTCTGGTTCATTACATTCCCCAGGAACATGGATATCACAGCTGAAAGGTTTGAAGAGAAATAATTGTGGCAGTAATTAAAGAAAAATATTTTTTAACTATTTCCAAAAAGCCTTTACTTCAAAAAGGGATTGGGTAGTTGTCCAAAATCAACTACCTAGATGTGCAAAGGGGAGCCAACAAGAGAAAATAAAAAGGGCTTAGTGAAGTTATAAGCCCACATCTGAAGCAGCACAATCTCTGTGGCAGCAGCAGCCGGCAGTTCAAGGTTGTAACTATTGCTGCATGCATGGACAACCTGTGCTAGGGAATGCCAAGGACCTTCTGCTGCTGGATGAGGACGCATGTAGAGCCACAGCAGGACTCATTGATGGAAAGAGTCCTCCAGGAGCGACTCGTATGAGCCTCCTTTCCTACTGGAACGACATTGAAAAGCTGATGTTGGAGCACATGACTTGCTCCCTGTATTTAAATAGCTGCTTCAGCCCCTCTCACTGCTGCTTCATCACTTCCTTCTTCAGTCATGTCCAATATGTTAAAAGCAGTTAGTATTAAGAAGAAACATGTAACACTGTAAAAGGATTTGTGTCTGTCCCCCTACTCTCCTTCCAGCAGGTCACACTGGAAACTCTGTCCTGAAGAAAAATTGAGGGTGCTGCCATTTTTGCCTCCTCTTCACAACCGACTTTGACTTGAAGTTTTCAGTAAGAGAAGAAAGAAGGCTACACTCTGCTGATGAGCAGAGGAAATTAAAATAAGAACAAAACAGACAAGGGACCATTTCAATTACACATGCATACAAGCTGAAGCACAGCCAGGCAAGTAGATGAACAGACAGGACAAGAAATGCGAAGGTTAAAACAAAATAATAGAACCATGTGAGAAAGATTTATTTAAGAATTCTGGAGCCTGTTTGCAAAAAAGAAGGATAGGACACCATGATTGATTAATTTCTTTCTGAAAAATGTGCCATTGAAAAGCCATCTCTTCTTTGCCTTTAAATTCAGCCTTCACCTTGTTTCTGCATCTTCCAATATTAATTAAAATAAAAAGTATGTGACAGAAGAATACTGGGGAAAGAAGGTAAATTTAGAAAACAACTTTTTAAATCCCTCTCAGAAGTGGTTTAGTGGCCTTCATTTGCATCAATATCAATCTTCTTGCTGGAGAAACCACTGTGTTTCCTCCATCTCCAAGTCCTAACTGCTCAAAAAGGATTTCAAAAGGTGTTGCTTTTAAAGTGTGCATTTGCATTGTGAAAATAAGTAACTAATGCCAGTTGGCAGTAACAGTGCTACCCCTAGACAATTAGAGCCTGAAAACAGTCTACTTGCCTTACAACTTAAGCATTCATTGTATCATAGATTCATAGGATCATAGAATCACCAGGGTTGGAAGGGACCTTAAAGCTCATCTAGTTCTAACCCTCTACAGTGGGCTGGGATATCTTCCACTAGATCAGATGATCAAGTTCCATCTAATCTGGTCTTAAACACTTCCAGGGATGGGACTTCTGCAACTTCTCTGGGCAACCTGTTCCAGTGCCTCACCACCCTTGCAGTAAAGGATTTTTTTCCTAACACTTAATCTAAACCCACTTCCTTTCATTTGAAGCCATTTCCCCTTCCCCTGTCAGTACATCCTCTTGTAAAAAATCTCTCTCCATCTGCTTTGTTGACTCCCTTCAGGCCACAGTTATGTCACCCAAAACTTTCTCTTTTACAGGCTGTACAAACTCAACTTTCTCAGCATGTCCTCATAGGAGATGTGTTCCATCCCTCTATCTTGCTGGTCTTCCTCTGGGCTCACTCCACTGGTCCCTGTCCCTCCTGTGCTGGGACCCCAGAGCTGGTGCAGCCCTGCAGGTGGGCTCTCAGCAGAGCAGAGCAGAGGGACAGAATCCCCTCCCTGCCCTGCTGCTCACACTGCTCTGGATGCAGCCCAGGACACGTTTGGCTCTCTGGGCTGGGAGTGCCCATGGCTGGCTCATGTCCAGCCTCTCACCCACCAGCACCCCCAAGTCCTTCTGGGCAGGGCTGCTCTCAATCTGTTCATCCCCAGCCTGTGCTGATACCAGCTACTGACCCAACCCAGGTCCAGCACCTTGCGCTTGGTCCCATTAAATTGCATGAGACTCCCATGGGCCCACTTCTCAAGCTGGTCCAGGAAATTGTAGGCATTGCTCTGTATGTGTCTTCATATTTTTCCTAGCACCAGGAAGAAAAAGTTGAACTGGAAATGCTGGAGCCTTTGCCATTTGTGAATGCATTCCCTCAGAAGAGGGGAGATTACTGTCCAGAGAATCCAATGTGCGTGACCAATGACTCCCAATCAAGCAATATAATGTGGTTTTCAAGTGCTTCTGTATGACTTTTACACAGGTTAAGACAATTTATCTGGACTGCAGTGCAGCAGTTTCTATGCCCTCAAGCATGCCAGTCCCCATTAGGCTGGACTTTGCTACCTACATAGTGGGACAGTAAAAGACTAAAGTTGGTCTGTTAGGCAGGGCTTTCTCCCACAAAAATCTTTTCCTTTCTAATCCTTTTTGGTTTCTGTGCTCCTTTCTTTTCTTGCAGAACAGCTATAGTGCTGTGTATTTTCCACATGCTGCTGAATTAATCTGAGCAATCAGTTCTGTCTCTGCATTTCTGTTTTGGTTGCTGCTAGAAGTGGAAAGACCAAAATGCCATGTGTAAAATAAATCTCTTAGCATTTCAAGCATTGTTAGAACAAAAATGTATTTACATTTTGGAGAATGCTTACCCTTTTAAGAGATCTAGTCCAATTTTGGAGACCCAAGTTATGTGAATTATTTAGTAATATTTTTGTGCTTTCTCTCCTCTTAATATAACTCCCTTTTGCTGCATGCTACCTTTGCCTAGTCAATAAAAGTACAAAGTAGACCAAAACTGAATGAGAATGACTGAGTTTTCTGGTGGTTTCAAATTGGTCTTAAAGCAACACAGCCTCTGAAAGCCAATGAGGACCGAGATACACTGGGGTTCACTTCATACTCCTTAATGTCTCTCTGCTATGCTTAACCCTGAAAGTCCAAATATGATGTAGAAGTTCAATAGTTATGCCTACAAAACTTTTACAAAGAAACTTCCATACTTACAGATACAAAATAAAAGTTAGGTAAAGAAAGAGAAGGAAACTGACCCAGGGAGAGAACACAGGAATTCTGGTCACAGTTTTCCACTGACCCACAATAAAATTTGCTAAAGGCACTATCAAAAAGCAATATGTAATTCATTATCTAACTTGTGAGCTTTTGCATGTCTCTGCAACAGAAGGCTTTCAGCAAAGGAGCAATTTAATTTTCTAAAGCTGTTGACTTTTGGTATGCTCCCTAAAATAAAGCATGTTGTTTTAGGAATGCTGATGAGAAGTATGGATCTGCTAATTGTACTGAAATTAGACACTTCAAGTCTCTACAAATACAGCTATTTCAAGATTTGGCAATGACCTTCAGTGAATAGGAAGGGTTTCCTAACCAGAAACAATGTGGTTTAATCTTCTATAAAGAAGCAGTTTGTGTGTAGTAAAGAAAGCCACTGCTGGCAGAATGATGAATAATTGCTTAGTTCCCTCATCTGTGCCAACTTGATTTAAACATAATGTGACCATGTCTAAGAACCCAAAATGTAACAACAGAAAATCTCTCTGAAAGATCATATTTACTCAGCTTTAAATCCTGCAAGTTTCTGTGACAGAAAATTCTTTGAGAATGTGTAGATGGAGTAGAGAGGCACACAGATTAGTTACACCCTCGTGTGCAGCCCACCACCTGTGTCATTGGGGTGAAATGTGTGGGCTTCCCGGGGACACAGGCATCCCCAGCACCCGTGAGCTTAAACAGATGCCTGATCTGGGCAGGGAGGAGAGGCTGGAGCTGCACGTAGAAACTTCCTGGGAGGAAACAGGGACCAGATGAGCGGTGCAGAAAAAAACAGGAAGGCCTCTGAATGATAATCATGGAGATGATGGCTGCACAGAGAAGTCACACACACCTCGAGTGTGCTTTAACAGCGGGTGGAGGCCAAGGAGGGGAGGAAAGGAGGAGCTGGAGGAGGCTCTACTCCTGCATCCCTGCTGACAGCTCTCCAGGACTGCTCTGAAGGCAGAAAGGGAGACCACAGCAGGCAAGTCTGGATCCTGGCTGCAGGAGCCGGGAGACCGCTAAGGTGTCTCTGAGGAAAGTATTAGGAAGTGGGGAGATATTTATTATCTAGGCTTAGATAACAATTACAGTCGACATTTTATTTTACCTGTTTTCAGTACTGTAAATAATACCCGACTACATATCTCACTAAAAAAACAATTTTTGCTTCCATTTCCTCTCAAGCAACCTCTTGATGCTGCAGGAAATTTTATCCTACTTTCCCAATAGTGAGCTGTCTCCACAGGGAGAATGTGGACAACACAACAAGGGGAAATACAGAACACCTGGAGGATGCTGCATGCAGGAGACAAATTGTGGAAAGCTAAGGGTCAGGGAAAGGTTCCCTGACAGCCTGCCATGGACCATCATGATGTAAATCCATGTACCCAAGAGGCTGAATTAATTAATCCCTGCAAGAAGTAATTGCCTAAGAGAGGTCCTAGGCCCTCAGAGAGCCCCAGCAGCACAGACACCAAAGAGTAGTATCAACCCAGTGGGCTTAGCACTGTACATATATTAGGGAAAAATGATCCCATGTGTTTCTGACATACATATGCTCCTCCAGATGCACTGCCTACAGTATCAGGTTTTGAAGAAGGGAAAGCTTATGGCTGGCAGTCAGGAACAGAAATCCACCTTAAAAGGGTCTCTGGGTGCCTTTTCTTTATACTAATCCTACAGAACGCCCTAGAATAAATGGAACATGCATGAACATCATTCTCTCAATACAAAACAATAAAATTTTTTGCTTTTTCTATTGTCTCCATTCTTTCCACATTTCCACAAATCCTACTTCCTCCAGCAACAACTCCTAGCCATGTTCCACTGACTGGATTTTCCTGCTGTGGGAAGTGATTTTCACTATTCTGCTACTTAGTCAGTAATTATTAACACAATTTGTCCATATTCATCAGTGGTATAACATCATTGAACTCAGCTGGAGTTACACCAAGAATTAATGTGGTCTATTAATTTTGCAGAATGTTGTTGATATGCAAGTAGTCATGTTTTGCAGTTACCAAGAGTGTTGATGACTCCTCCACTTCCTAGGGCAGATATTACTTGTTTTGGGGAGCTCTGCACTATTTTGTCTAGGAAGATTTAATTACGTCTGGATAAAAGGTTTTGGAAGCTATTTTTTGTCCAACAGGTTTTGTTTGTTTTACCTGCTGATTGTATTTAACATTTATTTTAAATTTTATGGGAAAACTACGTCAGTCCAGGGTGCATGATACTTTTAACAATACATGATATCACTGTTGAGCCAATGTTTGTGAAAAGGATGTATCTACCTTGTGTATGTAATGGGCTGCAGCACTGCCTGCTAGCCCAGCACAGCAGGAGTGGCAGCAATAGGGGAGTCTGTGGGGAGCCTCCCTAAAGGCAACCACACTGTACCTGCGGTAGCTGTCAGCGTTGGTAGATGTGCGCGGGAAAGTAAAAGAAGCGAGGAGAGACCACAAGCTGATATACCAGTCCAAGTTTATTGGCTGATGGGCTCAGCAGTGATCTAGACCATAAGGCACTTATCCCCTAGGAGATCAGCACCAAATGGCACTGAGAGCACCAGGGACACAGGTTTTCAGGGAGAGGGAAACACGGGAGGAGACTAGGAGACAACCAATCAGGGAGTTCTTAGGGAAGTACATACCCAAAAGGGACATTTCAAAAGCCCAATCACAGAAGCAGAGGGAGGGGATACAACAACAGTAACCAATAAACATCCGAGTAACATAGAATTTTCCAGTGAGAGGGGTAGGGTTTCTGGAGATTGACATGGGAGAGAGAACAGGGAAGCAGCGAACAGGGGAGGGGTTTAACATCAATCAAAACTAACAAGCATGGGGAAAACCAACAACAAATAGGGGGCATCTGGAATTAACCATCTAACTTAAAGAACCTGCTGCAGCAATGGGCCTACATTCCCTTTCACAATAGATCACTAAACTTTTTGTAATAAAAGACTTGTATAAAAACTATCGAGTTTGACCTAACACTTGGAGCAACCAGATTTCCCTGCAAGGCTTTTTCTCCCATATATTGGTGGCCTTCTCACATAAATGAAAATTTTGACATTTCTCTTTGAATAAAACACAGTGTGAATGACAGAATGAAGTTCAGTGCACCTAAGGTCTTTTAATTCGATACAAAAAATGATGTCATGCTATGTCCATCAATCTTTGCTATTTTAAGGGTCTAGAAGATTGTAAATGGTAAGTATTAAGGATGCATGCTGCAGAAATTGAGAAAAAAGGGGAACGCTAGCAGACAAGAAGGAAATATTTCTAATTTCAGCCATCTGGCAAGACGCGTAGGAAAATTACAGACTATTCATGGTGTGTGGACATTTTAATGAAGAAAAACTATTCATTTTAATCAATTACAAGACATCTATGTTAGCATTAAGCTTTAAAGAAAATACATGGTTTGGGTGAATGATAAAAATTCCTGTACCCATGTTTTATAAATGTATTGCATATTGATAACTCACATGGGCTTCACAACCCAAAAGATTACAGACCAAGATTGTTTGACAATCCTAAGAGCTCTGTGGCTCAGAGGAGATCATGAAGCAGAAGTCTATTGATATAGATGGAGAATATGTGCAACTACTACAATATTTATTAAAAACCCCCCGAACTCTGCATGCATTTATTACATCAATTCAACCAGGCACAAGGTTCAGATAAATTTGTAGCTGCAAATACAATTTTTTCTTCTGGAACACAAATTTTGTTTAAAAAGGGATTCCAATGGCCAGTCTGCATACCTAAAGGATAAGGTCATGTTTTCAGCCCAGCATGCCCTAGCTTGGTACAAAAAGGGCAAGGGGACAGTGCTGCTAAGAGCTCTATAAATAACCCAAGAGCGGACTTTCTCCACAGTTTGCCTGATCTGACTATGGAGACTATGTACTGCTATATATAGCTAAAGAACAAGTATTTTTAAAAGATCAGAGGAGATCAAAAATAAGCTAAGCACATTGAAGCATATTTTTGAAATAGAGGTTTGAAGCTTAGCAGCTAACTGAATCCACGAACAATGGGAGGTACCATCTCCTGTCTGTAGAGAAAATCCCTGCTGATTTTCAGCCTCCAGAGAGCTTGCTGCAGACGACAGGGGCTCAGGCTTCTCTTGAGGACACCAAATGGCACAATCAGCAAAAAAAGGCAAGAGTGAGTCCAGCTCTCCACACCACCTAGACCAGACAATACGAGGACAGCATAATTCCAACCCTACTTCAGGACCAGTAGCAGGGAAGAGACAATTTGCATCTCTAGACCCAGACCTACAAATGAAAGAGCAATTCAAGCCCATCAATGACAGTGGGATTTTTAGTAGCAGTTTTACTACGTGGTGAGTTGAATAAGTCCTGGTGCAGCCAGATAAGGGCTTACCTTCCAAAGTGTCTCAGAGGCACGTCATAAAAGCAGTTCTGAGGTCCTGCCCTATCTGCCAATTTAGGCCTTCTCCTAAAGAGCCACTCGAGGTGAAGCTCATCACCAACCTCAGCAGAGCCATGGGACACTGCAGAGATAGGGCACCTTCAGAGAATGGGACATGCTGGCAAGGCTAGCACCACGCAGTGCTAATACCACCCATGTAAAATGGAAAAGAAAAGGGAGAGGGAAAAAGGAAAAGTTTCAACAGATCCATCCACATGATAATTACAAATTTGGAAACAACACTAAAAAGAGTATTTGTAAAGATTTTTTTAAAAATCATGCGAAGAGGAGAAAAAATTTCCAGCAGATCTCTCCAGAATGAGGTGTATAGATGGTTGTTTCCATTAAAATCAGGTTTCTAGGCAGCATCCAGAGAGCTCTGAGGCATGTGTCTGAAATAAAAATCAGATGCAAACCAGAAGCATACAGATGAATCCTGGCCAAACCTTCCGGGAAATTAGCAAGCTCCCATGTGGGCTTTTAAGAAAATGATCCTCATGCTTCCTTTATATACACCAATTAACCTTGCACACAGAGTTACACTGAGGAAGCACTGTTACTGTAGTGTAAAACCAGCATGAGACCAAACTGGGGGGGACCAAATTATTCTTTACTATAGTATCTCACTTCTTACACCGGTCATACAAGTGAGAAGACCAGACGCTTGATCAGAATATTCCCGCATGCTGGAGCCATACTGGATTATACAGGGGGCATAAAGGCAGTACAAAGAACTTTCCTTCAGTGTCATTTAATGCCTAAGCCTTTGGGGACAAGGAAGCATTAGGCATATTTTCATGTCACCTTCGTGGGGTAATAGTTGAGGTCTGTTCACAACACCAGCTAGGATTTTGGCATTGGGAAATGGGTGGTAAAGGGATTATGGAGAAATGTGGAAGAGGAGGAAAATGCTGCAACATGTGCCAGCAGCTGTGCTAGACATTAACTTCTATTTCTACTACACGTTTCTCTTTTCCTCTAAGAATCATAAAATGGTTTGGGCCATCCAGCCTGGTGTTGAACAGTTCCAGGGATGGACACTGACAACTTCCCTGGGCAACATGTTCCTGTGCCTCCTCACCCTCACAGTAAATATCTAACATAAACTTACTCTCTTTTAGTTTAAAACCACTCCCTTTAGACCTATCACCACATGCCCTTGTAAAAAGCCCCTCTCCAGCTTTCTTATAGGCTCTCTTCATGTACTGGAAGGTGCTGTAAGGGCTCTACAGAGCTTTCTCTTCCCCAGGTTGTACAGGCACTCTCATCCTGTCTTCACAGGAAAGGTTCTCCAGCCCTCAGATAATCTTCCAGCCTCCTCAGGATCTTCTCAAACAGGTCCATGTCATTCTTACATTGGGAATCCCAGAGCTGGATGCA
>WEKY01014519.1:4104-37338 GCA_013390045.1 Picathartes gymnocephalus
AGATGGATTTTGCTTTTTTAAGTGATCTCTTCTGCTTTTCCCAGGTTTCATTTAGAATAATGTAATAAAAGGCCTGTACAAAAGATGGAAGACCTTCAATTGCAGTGCTTAACTGAGGTACTCCCATTCCAAGTTAAGTGTCTGAGCCTGAACATTCAGATACTTTGAAATGACTTTAGCTTGACAATCTCTGTCCTCTGTTTCTTCCTGCAGGAAGGCAGATTGTCAGCTGTTAGTTTTGCCCTCTTTTAAATATGCAAACAATTTAAGAAAACAGAAACTAAAACAATTTCAAGGTTACAAAATCAAAAAGTGTGATTTTTTTTTTAACCAGTTTATTTGGCAGTGTCATTCTCATTATATAAACATGAAAAGCAAATGTTGCTGCATATTAAGGCAGACATAAAGAATACAGAATTTAAATAAAAATGGACCTGGTTAAAGTTGAAAAGCTGAAATACTTGAAAAAGGTGTTTGCAGATCCTGTGTTTTAGCATTCATTAAGTTATATTTTATTTTTTTCCCAAATAACTCAGAAAATAGATTATAAAAAGGGCAGATATTTCCACAACTATTTTAAGTGAGAAGAACTGAGCAACTGTTAATTAAATTAAATTTAATCTTTGTAGAGTATGAATTGCAGGTGAATAACTTCACTTTCTCAAGAGATATCTGCCGGAGTAGATCATCACATTTATTCCCAAAATGTCTTTTTTTCAGCATAGATTTTCAATATTTAATTATAGCTATTCTTGAGACTAATTGAAGCTATCAGAATTCCAGACCAAGTGACTCTGCAAGGCAGGGCTGAGAAAAAAGTAAAGCAGCTTCTTCCTACCCCACAGTAAGAGGAACAGAAGAAGGTCTTTCATGAAGGGGCAGATTTCTAGTTGGGCATTCTCTTTACCATGCAGTGGGAGAGGACTTCAAGGAGCTGAGGCCCAGAGCAGCCATGAGACAAGGGGATGCGCTGAGCCCACAGACTCGCTGTGTTCTCAGTAGATACTCTCACTTTGCTCTCAGGTGGGATGGACCATTGTGCCAGTGTATACGCCACAGTGCACAGTGTACGGGGCAAAAAGTGGCAGCCTAGATACTGCTGGGACAGAAAAACTGTTGGATCTGACCTTGTCACTATACTTTTTGTGCCTTCCAGACAAACATTTGCTAACCCTCTCTCCACTCTTCTTCGAGTCACCTGAAGAGCAGCAGCAGCTCCCCAGGACTCCCTGAGAAGGGCACCGCCTACAGTCGATGAATGAGATTTGAGTTCTTAAGCTCCCTGACTGCTGGAAAGCTTTATAAAAGATGAGTGCTTTTGCTATAGCCAGGTCAGAGTGAATCACTGTGACTATGATCATATCTCACAAATGCCTCGTTTTCTGTATCCTTCATTGCTTTGGCTAGGGATATATGGAATAGAAAACTCCACAAAGTCAGCTTCAAGCACCAGGAAAAGTCTTGTTAGTATGTCATGCCCCTAAAGTGACGCAGGTAAATCTTTGCTTTCTCAGTCCTTTATGGGTATGGGCTCCTCCACTACAGCCATACCTATATGGAAGTTTAGGCACCACAGAGATTTGGTGACCCACTGCAACATATAAACGAGGGGGCTTTATACAGAGCGTAGGAGAACACTCATTCCAGCAACTTTCATACAGACAACTGTCCCTCATCTTAATAGACCTGGAGCCTTCCCTGGAATGGTTCTGGCTTTTTCAGGATTATTTCCCTCCTTAAGGATTTCTGTCAAAAACCTTTAGGATTCTCTCTGAATATGTTCTCAGTTGATATATAATGCAAAGCTAAAGCTAAAGTCATATTCTCTGGTGGCTCAAATTGCTGCCCTTATACATCTCCATTGTGTAAGAAATGTGGATTCACTCCTTCTATTAATTTCAGACAATTGATATGATTTTAATCAACAGCTTAATCAATTCCTCTGGTATATAGAACTGATCACATATACACCTTGCTTCTTTTTTTACTGCTTGTGCTTTGTAAAGCACCTTATGCATTTGAAAATTCTTGATTAGAAGTCTTTGTAAATAATTTATTATTATCTTGGCTCAAAGAAACTGAAAATGCAATAAAAAATTAAAAGGAAAAATTTTTCTTCACAGATTTTTAAAGCGTATTAATTTTTTTTTAATTTATATTTTGGAAATATTTGGGTATTTCACTTCTCTCATAACAAAATGTTACTATCACACATGAATATGCATGCTTGTGCTCTCTCCGACAAGTTTTCATTCATTGGCCGCAGTCATCCAAATATGACAGAGGAGTAGATTTGTTGGAGAGAATAACTCCTACAAGTCTTGTCAAAATAGACATTGTTAGACATTTATTAGCGTCCCCACTGAAGAAAAGGCTCACTTGGAGAGAATCCACACAGAAGGAAATCCAGTAAAAACTCCCAGTGTGGGAAAACTTCAATCACATTTTCAATCAGAGATTGCACCTTCTTAAATGCCAACTTCATCAATCTTTGGTATGAATCCATAAAAAATGAGTATCCACACTTTTTATGCACAGAGAACTAATTCCATACTTCTTTCTCCTCTCCAGGCTGTTACTAAATTTCCCTTTTTTCTTTCAGCTTTTTAAATTGCATATAGAAGAAAAAGGTGAGAGGAGATAGGACTCATGGGGAAAAACAAATTATAAAACAAAAGAGCATGTCCTCCAAACATACTTTAGAATTGGAACTGCAAAAACTTCACTGGTAAATGTAGTTTTCAACAATTTGAAGTTTGTGATTATTTTAATCGTTATCCAAAAATATCCAGGAAACTCCAAGAATATTTTTCTCTCTTGTTTCATTTGTACTGGTCACAGTACTTTTATGTAGAACATAATTCTCCTGCCTGCAAGCCCTCTGCTCCATTCTACTGAAACAGTTTAATTTCTTAGTGCTAAAGACTAGTTTTTCCAGAGTTATTACCATTATGTTAAAACCAAGTCTTTGCTAATTACTGAAAGTGATGATGTTTTAAATTGCTTCACTTTATATGTACCAACATATGCTATAAAATATTTTTTAAATTGGAGACAAAATAAAATATATCTTGTTCTGCTGCTCAAGTACATTTTCAATATAATGTAAATGAAGAGAGAATGTAAACAGCAAGATCAGGTTGACTGGAGTCAGAACCCTCCCCACAAATCAATTAATGCTCCTCTACTCCCCTTAACGCTTTTAAATTAGATTAACAGAATGCTGACCCTCCTTTAATAAAGCCTAGTTTTGCCCTGTGGTGTGCATCTAGATACTAATATCAAAGAAACAAGTCTGACAAAGGGAGGATAAAACCTACCAGTAGGCCCTGGTTCCCTGCTATTAGGATAATTGCTCAGGCTGTAGAGTTGTTAAATTATGTTAAATATGCAGATTTTTTTTTCTTTTACTGACTGTGCATGGAAAGAACTCACTGCCAGAAACTTTTGTGTATTCTCTGACTGTTCCATTTTAAAGAACTCGAAGTTGCAACTAAACAACAGTGTATTTTCAATATGAAGTAGTAGGAAGAAAAACAGTATACGCAGCCAGTTGTCTATTGTAACTATTTCTAAACTGTCATGTTTCAAAGGACATCAAAAAACCTCAGAAGCTGAAATAACTTAAAGAAGACCCAACAAACAGCTGGAAATAAGCAGCTGCAACATCTATATATTTATCTATCTATGTGACTCCAACGTTCATAGTATGTAAAACATAAAGCATAACAGATTAAATTTCTGAAAACGATGTGCTGAGATTTAAAAAAAAAGACGGTATAGAAGTAAAGTGCCAAGTCCAGGAACTCAGGAATTGCAGTATTGCTAACACTATTTTATCATCTCTCCAACCATGTAAGTAAAACAGGAATTTCTTTACCTGCTTTGTGATTGCATATTCCAAAAGCTTTTCCCTAGAAATATTTTTCCTGCACAAACTGGGACTGTGTTCACTGAACTCAACTTGTGCCCATGTCGTGCTGGAGTCTCTGCCACTATCTTTCCATGGAATTTTTTTCCCCTTGGTATAAACCTTCTCTCTAGTGTTGACTTATTTATGATGATCAGGAGATTTTGGTGAAAAATCCATCCTCTCCTCAACTATTTGCAAAGGGGACTAGAGAGAATGTAAAAATTCCAGCCAAAATCTGCTTCTCACATTTTCAAAAATATGGTAAATGAGCTCAGAAATACTTTTCTTTTGTAACTTAGAGTGAGGGGTGATTATAAGCTGTGCAGTCCAGACTTATGTACACAGAAAGATTTGGGGATTTACTCAATGTTCTTTTCTCAGTTGGAGATCTAGTTTACATGGACAAATGAGTCTTTCACACGAAAGACCAAGATGGAGAAAAAAGTATGTTGGTGCAACGAAGCTGTGCATACTCAGCTTATATTGTGTTGGTGTGTTTTTCACATCACTGAAAAGACAGTTCAAAATGGTGTCTTTAAACAGATGTTTCTATCCACTTTCACACACCTTTAAAAATAACTGACTGGTAGGCAGCCTCAAGCTATTTGTCATACTGAAGAGGCTGATGAAAGGGACCACAAAGCAGTGGAGCTCCCCCAAATTCCTCTAATGGCTCTCAGAAAGTTCCCTGCTATTAACACTAGTACTGACTGTCTGCTGAGATAAAGATCTAGGACCATTAACCCCATATACTCATAGCCTGGATTCATCTCATCAAATGTCAAATGTTTGATGACTGGGTCTCAGTTAGGAATCTCATCAACCATCCTTCCCCTACAGTCAATAGATAGACATGCTTACACATCTGAATATTAATCACATCTTAAGTGGGCTCAAACACTGCTGAAAGAATGAGTCCAGCCCCTGCTCCCTGAGCCAGGGGTGCCAAGGACCCTGGACTGTGTTCATTACTGTAGACAGGACTCTGCCTCATTCTGCCACCTCAGGAGTACATCAGGCTGCAGCCTCTGGTGCCTTGTGCTGCTGTCTTCTTTGCTCACTTCAGCTTGAGTTTTCCTTCTCTTTGCACCCTCATACATCCTCATACACTGGAAGTTTCCCTCCATGACCAAAGTATCACCTGTTCTTCACAAAGCTGTCCTTTGTTGCTGTTTTAGTGCAACTCTATTTTCTCCTTTGGTAGCATTTTCAGCCACAAGCAGATCCCTTCAGATCAGCATTGACTGTTCCCTGCTGTGTGCTGCTGTCAGCCCCACGGTGAGCACCATGCTTGAACCTTCTGCGTTGTTCTTCAGAGGCTTCAGGCTATTTCTGCTGACTGGGTTGGAGGACTTCCAGGAAAGTTTATCTGCTAAGAGTGACATACCAGGCTGTTGTGTTAATTATTTGGCCCCTTCCTCTCTGTGCAGTGTTTATAGAAACATGCTGTCCATTTCTGAATTCATGACCACGTAATTTAAGACTATTGCCTCATACTGCCTGTAGCATATCTGTATTTGCACACCCTGACTGCAAGTCTATTAGCTCCTTGCACTGTTAGCTATGACCTGCTAAGTTAACTTGAAGCTGATGGTCAATGCTGTTCTCAAAAAAAACACAGTGAGAGAATTATTCCAGTGGAATATGTCAGACAGCGTCTCAATAAGCATCCTGCATTTCCTCCTTAAGCAATCTATGAAAGATGATGACACGATGCAGTGTTAATAGTTGGACAGATTTTAAACAGTCATACATAAACTTATTGTCATCAGGCTCTGACACCAGCATTGGGACAGTTTGTTGTTCCTTACTCTGAGTTAAGAGTAAAGTAATCTTCTCTTGTAAAATGGTATCACACTATATCGGTAATTATTTTGGATCTCTCAGAAGATAAATGGCATACATTGAGGTGTGCTAAGGTAAAAAAAAAAAGGGTTTCCTCTACATGTTCTGATACAATATCTTAGCCCTATTTTAAAAATTCTTGGAAAACCAAGCAAAAGAATTATCTAAGCCACTTCTTTAGCTACAAAGACTAAAAGTGAAGATGAATTTTAACATTCTCCTGATGTCCTTGAATCCTGGTCTTCCCTTTAGGGTTTTCTGTGTTACAGAGTGAAATGTGGTTAACACAGTCACTAATGCACTTGACTTCCTTATTCCCCTCTGGAACATATTTTACTTCAACAGACGTTTTCAAAATAATTAAATGGTGGTGAGCATGCATTATTGACAATGTCTGATGCCACACTAATGCACTCCACGTTTAAACATTTGTCACCAGCAGGGCTGTGTGCTCAGGAATGTTGTGCTCCTTATAAATAACTTCTGTAAAGTATCTGGATTGTAAATGGGAAAAAATAGGGAAATTCTGATATCTGCTAAATATTAATAAAGCGTGAATGCAACCGCCATTCTGTAGCCATGGTAACTGAAGTTTGGCTCTTATCACTTGTATGTTGCTCTTTAAAGTGGAAGGCAAAGCACCTCAAAGATCCTGTCTTCAGCCACTACGAATTAAGGTATTCAGAGCCTAAATTGTGAAAGAAAAAGTAAGTTTTTTGTGAAAAATTATACAATGGTTGCTAAAATTTTCTGGTGAAGTGCTAAATATTGACGGAAAAATGTATGGTTGATATGAGTCAAATGGTATTTGATCTTATCCACATACATTTACAATGAAAATAAGGGGGTTTTTTGCTTTTTACTGATGTATAAAAGAAGGGGTAAAGCAAGAGAAAGGAAAATGAAAATTATCCAGCCTTTGCCATTACATTATTAGTTTCTCTAAAAACTGAGAAAATATCATTACCATGCTGTAACAAAATTATATTGTGTCCAAGCTAAAATAAAGTTAGACTTTTTCTCTTATTAGGATTTAATGATATTATTACAATTAAGCTTCTCATTAATTTTTTCATGCTTTCTATTGAGTTACTGTCCCCTGAAGATTTGGAATGAAATGATCATATAATTACAGCAGTCCATTTTTAAATGAGAGTATTTGGAACATAGGTTTGCACCTAGGGTTTTCTGAAATTATGAATCCTGAGTAGAATTACAAGAGTAATTTTCTTTTGTTGAACCTCATAATTAGAAAGAAGTGCAGAAAGAATGTTAAACTTAAAATTCATGGATAAAAATGTCTGATGCCCAAATAGAAGAGCAATGAGAGTGCATATACATTTGTTGATATGCAAAGAAGCATTAAGCACAACTAGTACTGATACTTGTTGCTTTTAATATTGCAAAAGCTAAATATTCAAAATTATCAAATTTTCCCACCCCTATCATGTCCCTAAGTGAAATTCTGAAGCTACTTGGGATTTTTAATTTTTTCATGCAGTTCTTGCAGTTACGATTCTGCTGCAGTTAATATGTGAGAAGAGAATAATGTTTTAAAAGTAAGATCCCAAAGAAAGAAAGTAGGAGTATTTGTCAATAATTATTATGTAAGTATGTAAGGCTAATAGATAACATAATGCATTTCTCTGTTAGGCATATATATTAAAGTACTGTTCCCTTGTATAAACGCATTATGAATCACTCAGAAACAGAAGAAATTAAAAATTAAGCACTTGGACAAAGTAAATGTGCTCTATATTCTGCCTCAGATGACAGTAAGAGCAAGAAAAAACTCAGAATAAAATTTTTCCTGAGAACTA
This sequence comes from Picathartes gymnocephalus, assembly GCA_013390045.1. Classification (NCBI taxonomy): domain Eukaryota; kingdom Metazoa; phylum Chordata; class Aves; order Passeriformes; family Picathartidae; genus Picathartes; species Picathartes gymnocephalus. Next base: position 11,683 of record WEKY01014519.1, read on the forward strand.
CAGAAAACGAAAGGGAAACATCAATTCTCTTGACTTAAAATAATGCGTTTTTATGACACTGCTGAAGACAACAGTCAGTGTAGGAAGAATGTGTTCAAAGCATCATCATAGTAACAACTAACATAGTAGACTAATGATTCTTAATTAAAAAGTCATCTATATTAAATTCACACAGGCCATACTAGACTTCAATCAGTACCCAGTTCATATAGAAACCTGTGGAAAAATAATAATTAATGTAAGCTGATAAAGAAAAAGTCTGTAAAGTGACAGGAGCACAAGTCACCACTTTCTTTTCCAATCTCCTCTGAAAATATCAACAGTGTTCATGTTGATTTTATAAGAAAACTCAGATTCTTTCCCTAAAAGACAGATTAAGTCAGCTCAAATTAATTCAAAATTAAAAGTAGTGAAAACAATGAGGAAGCAGGGAATATGCAGGAACAACTTAAAACAGCCATGAAGGAATTAGGACAAAACACCACTGAAGTGTCTGAAAATAAATGAAAATAACACTATTAATCACTAGGTCTTTGAAGAGGAACTGGAAGTAGACATACAACTTACAAACAATATAAAAAGTAATGAATGTGAAACAGTATCTGTGGAGGAGGAATGCTTGTGGCAGAAGTGTGCATTGTATGGTGACTGTGCCTCACATCTTCTCAATGAGCAAGAGTTAAGGGTATTTGTGGGTTTGTTTCATCTCAATGAGTGACAGGATTAGACAGTCATAGGCGCGTGATGTGATCTGTGTATAGCAAACTTAAATACATTTCAAGTTTAAAGTTTAGAAAACTTATCAGATGCATGTCAAATGTTTCAAAATTCATGTCCAAGTTTGGAAATGCAGAGAATAGAAAACATACACACACACACATACACACACACACACAATATTTAATAAAAGGCACAAAGTATTTTCCAACTTTCCCTTTTTCATCAAAAAGTCCCCTCTTCAGACAGAAGACTCCAGGTCAATTTTCTGTGTCAAGCTATCCTTCTTAGTGGGAGGAAAAGGTTATTTCTGTCATTCAGCTCTAAATGTGACAAAATACACAAAGTCCCAAAAGAGAAAAAGGAGAGTAGAGATCAGGAATATGTGTTTTTGTTGGCATTCTCAGAACAGAGGGAAGCTGAGCAGTCAGAGGGATGTCTTTCACCACACGGGTCAGCGATACAGCCGATTTGCTGTGCCCTGGCTCACTCCACTGGCCTGGGTCATTGTGTACTCAGGTTCAGGCAGAACAGATTCAAGCAGCATCAGAGAGCTGGTGTCCTTTGACACAGCAGGTCCCTAGATTAGCTGGCAAGATACAAATCAGATGGAGAAGTCACCAGAAACATTACAGGGAAAGAAAAGGTGTGCAGAAGAGTCTTAACAGCTTTTCTGGCTGGTTCAGTGATGGAGGAGACGCTTTAAAGACACTGAGCAATCAGTGGCATAAACAAAAGTGCAGGTGCCATAATGAAGCAGAAACCCATGGATTTTCCCTTTTGCTTTGATTTTTACCTTTTTCTAAAAATCCTTGAACAGCAGTAAAAAAACAAAACAAACACAAATAGATGACAAAATATTGACAATTCATCTTTCCATAACAAGATTTGTTTCATTTTCACTTTCTGATTCTACATTCCTGGTTTTATGAGAGAAAATATCAATAAAGCAGCAAGGTTACACACATTATAGGCCTCCTGATATTATTTTTTTCCATTTAGTATTTTAAATTTTTTCCTCTCTCATGCCTTTTATTTGGTTTTATTTACAACTGAGGTAGGACTTCTAAGCATATATTAATAGAAGAGTTTCAAGTGTGTGTTAAGTGCTCCACTCTTCAGATACAAAATGAAAAGGAATTGATAAATTGTTACAAAATTTTGGTGTTGCAATTCCAGTTGTATGAAGTATATGTAGAGACACTGAGGTGGAGATGGAAAAGTGTCAAATCCTACAAAACAGGTTATAACTCTTTCTGTCCCAGTAGAGTTGTACAGGAATGGTTTCCAGGAGGAGTTATACTTCTTCCTGAGGCTATATACAGACTGCGATTTTATTTGCTTCTCTGTATCAGAAGTAAAGGATGTTTGTATTTGCGTATTATGATGTATATTTTCTTCCTTTTTTTTTTTTTTTAATATTTTAGGCTTTCATTGCAATGTTGATTTAAAGTAGTCATAAATCCATTTATGAATGAAGCATACATCTTTATTCAACAAAGAGGAGGAGGTCTTTTTATACAGAAAAATGATTTTCACAAGAAAAAGACTAAAATATGGTGCAGTCAAAAAAATACTGTGTTTTCTCTTGAATTCTTTGCCCTTATATCTTAATCATATCCAGCATAGCACACAGGTTTTTTTTCCTACTGGCTTGTAAGGCAGGCTTATAATTAATTTATAAGCACTTCTAATTAGTAGAGACAAGTAATCATTGAAAACCCCACATGATGAGAAGGCTCCCCTTTAAAAAACTCCAAGTTCTCCACCATACTGCTCTAGCACTAGCTAATTAAAATCACAGTTCACTTGAAAGTTGGGATAAAAATAAAACAGTTGAAAATGCTAGAAACAAAACATTAGATAATTAGTTTCTGAATTTTTTTGACCTCAGAGCAGTCCAGATATTTCTGATGTATTGCAAAAGGTCTGGAAACTCGTTCTTACCCCTGCTCCTGCCAACCTCGGCGGGATTCCCCTCTGTTGTCAGCTGCAGCCTGGCTGTGCTGGACCCCTCGGGAGTGCTGGACTGGTTTGCCCAGCCAAGGAGGCTGGAGGCTGGCAGCACATCCACCTGCTAAAAGCAGCAGGACTGTTGATGTGTTACAGACCTGCTGAGCAGGCCCGCACTATGTAACCTCTCCACCTCTGTCTGCGTGGGTGCCAGAACCAGCACACACCACCAATGCCACCTGCAGCTGGCATTTTTTAGCAAGGGAAGTTCAGGGTAGGTGGAAAGAACTGTTCGTCTTCAAGTGAAGACATCCCAACATTGGTGGTCATGGCTAAAATGCTAATACCTCTCACATGGCTGAAGGAAAACTTTCTCAATGACAATGAACCACTAGAGATGGTGCAAGAGGAGGTCAAGTTGGTGCTAAGCAGGCAAAATAGAACAAGTGCTTTGAAAATGAACAAGGAAAGGAAGCAAGGGCCAGCAATAGAAATGAGGGATACTGAAATGACTGGCAATGGACAATGCTGTGTCATCCCATTGAACTTACTAAGACTCAAGGCATCCTGACTTCGATAAGCTGCTTATATGAGGTATAAATATGAATACACATATGACACCATTCTTCAGTTTGCCTTTCTGTATTAGTTTTAAACTCTGTGATGCCTTCATGTGACTTGTTCAGCTGTGGAGTCTTTTTCTCCATGACACATCTTTCAATGTTTGCACTTTTATGAATGGATGCTCAGATTCTGAGGGTCTAGGAGATGGGGCTTTTAGCAAACACTTGTGAAAAATCTTACAAGAATTGACAACATTTACACACAAACCCACTTTAATTTTTACCTAATATACACACAAAACCCCAATTTAATTTTCCTAATTTACCTAATTGTTACTATTTCACATTTCTCAGATATTTTTAGTGGTTTCTAATGTTCTCAGTCTCACCAGTATAAAGACAATGTCAATGGTTTACCTCCCATAACTAATCCAAGAAAATACCAGGTTTAGGATGTGTATAACTCTGATTTTCAGAATTTCTTTTTTTTTTTTCCCTTTGATTTCTGGTGCAGGTAGTATGTGCTGGGACAGTCTCCTTCATAGATTGGCTATTTGCAGTTAATATATATTATAATNAGTACCATCAGATGATGTCTTTTTGCAGAAAGTTAAGGTGAGGACCTGGCAAAAACTCTAAGAAACCCTCCTCATGAAAAGAAAACTATTTTGCAGGTTTACTTGACCTTTTCCTGGCTCCTGGAGGAATAAAAGTGCTAGTGATAGTATAGCATAAAAAGTTCAGACTTTCTTTTCAGAACACCATACTCTGTCTTTCAAGTTGGTATAAGGCTACAATAAAGTCAATATATACATATGTGTATGTGTGTGTATATTAGATATCAATTAATAGTTTTTACACTGATTCTAAAAATAATACAGAAGTTCTTTAGAAACATGCTTACTGTAAGGGAATGTGATCTCTGAGAAGTGTTTTGTTTTTTTGTGATGTCCAGTAACTTTCACAACCTGAATATTGTTGGCGTTTAGGTATTCATGTAAGGGTAAGAAGATGAGATTCCCTTTTCCCTCAGTATTACTAGTCAAACCAGATGGTTTCACACACTATGGGGCTACCAGTCTCACAAAGTAGTTTAAGAGGTTTGACTACTATACGGAACACCATTATAACAAACCCAAATGCACACTGGTATGTTCCATCTGGGTATTCATAGAATCAGAGAATGGTTTGGTTTGGAAGGGACCATAAAAATCCTCTAGTTACAATCCCTCTGCCACGGGCAGGGACATTTTCCACTACACCATGTCGCACAAAGCCCCATCCAGTCTGGCCCTGAACATTCCCAGGGATGGGGCATCCACCAGTTCTCTACAGTAACCTTAGGTCTTTCACAGATTCTTTATTTTTTGAGTGTAATAATGCCACTTGGTCATGAAAAATACTTTCTTATGCGGGAAGTAAAATGTTTCATTTCTGTTTGCTTGACAGGTGGGAGTTCTGTTGATCTAAAAGCTAAACCAACTAAAAGGATTGCACAAATATCTTCACTCATTTTAAACCAGATATATATTTGTTTTCAAGTCACTTCTTGAACAACCATATCAAAACTGAAAAAAAAAATGTCCCCACAAATAATTTAAGCAGAAGTAAAATATGAGTACTGTCCTTTTTACTAGTCACCCACCTATATGTAAAATCACACTTTCAGATGAAGTCTTAGAGGCTCCTATTTATACAATTTTCACTAGAAAAGAAAGATACCAAAAGGACGTCTTCTATAATAGATAACTAGTTGACCTTTTTTATGGCAGATTCTTTATTCTGTTTTGGAAATTTAATCTCCTGAGGCAGTCTTCTCAACACTCTTGTCCTTGGACTATCATGCACCCTAGCAGAAACCAGTGCAGCTGTACTGAAATAAAGGTAAAGGTTTATTTTAGTTCCTTGAGAACTGATAATTGTACTAACACTCACAGTGGTTTACCATGCTTCCTGCAATGATCATCTTGAGATTGAAACACATTCACAGTCAGTATTTAATTTTGTAAACCCCTTGTACAGAATTTTTTCCTTATTTTCCTGAAATACGGATAGTAAACCACTTATGAAAACGTTCAGTCTTTATCTAACTGGTTTCCAAAACCAACCACAGTATTTTTAATCTATGAAAATGTTAAAGTAAGTTATTATTAAGCAGTCTATTAAAAAGGCAAGTCATCTCAATATTTCAGTTCCTAGCTTAAAATGTTGTTCTCCCACTATGTGCACAAAGTTTTCTTACTGTAATCACCACTACAGACTCTATGAAGCTGTAAACCAAAGCACAGAAACCAATTTCTAAAACATTAAACAATTAGGGAAAATATCTATTTAATTCATGTGATGTTGTCTACAGAAATAGAAAGGGTCTTCACCATTAGCTTCAGAAAAAAGAAGAAGACCAGTACTGCACTAAGGCAAGTGATTTTTGATAATAGTTGAAATGACTGTTTCCTAATTCAGTGTGTTAGGTGTGTCTTTTGTAACTGCTATATAATATTGCATGGCATACCTAAAACTGTGTTATCTAGTCGTCATCCATGGGGAAGTCATAGGTGCAACAGAAAAATAAATACATTTCCACTTCTTCCTCCTATTCAGAGAAAAGAAATGATGAGACAATTTGAGAAATGTGAGAAGCAAGGCGTAAATATGCCTCCTAAGGAACTGCAGCAAAGAATCCCACACCAAACATCTTGGGATTTTCTCTCCTTGTTGTATTAGTAAAAAGGCATTGATTGAGAGAATTTTGCCCACTGTGTCTGCCATTTTAAAAGCAAAACTTCCTACAGTTCAATTGTCTGCAATAGCCTCCCATGATATCACTGAGAAATAAATCGCCATTGTTCCTGCCAAACAACTGCTTTTCCCTGTAAACTGGTGGAAAGGCTGTTTAATGAACATTTATGAGCCCATCCTCTGGAGCGCTCCCTTTCCCTGGAGCGGCGAGGCTGCCGGGGAGGGCTCCCCAAGAGGCGTTCTACCTGAGTGCACTTTGCCAGATTGATGAGCCTCCTTCCGACAGCTGACTTTTTATGTAGGGAATTTGTTTGGCATGCGCAAGCTGCTTACATCAATATATTATTAAAAGGGGAGGAGGGAAGGGGCTGAGGACACAACTTGTAGCCGTGCTGCAGTTTTTCTAGCTGGGTTTCTGTATAAGTGTATACATCTTTTAATCTTGCATTTCTTCTTTATTTTTCTTCCCCCCAGAGAAGCTATTTAGCTGCGCAGTGGCATCTTTCCCCTTCCCAAACACACGTTTGTTCCTCCACAGCTGCCTCGCCCCTCTCATTCTAAGCAGCCCTTTTTCTCCCCTAAATTCTCAATGGTCCTTAGTACAAACATGAATAGAAAGGTTACTCAGCGGGTTTGCATAGTAAACACAAATGGATATTGTTCTTGACATCTTGTGAACTTGTCTCTCTCCCTTGTATCTTGAGAGAACATAGGACCTTCTGGGCCTGTACGAGCCTTGCTGCATTTTTAATGATAGTCCCTGAAATGCGGGGGAAAAAGATGTTGTCACCTCGGCATATTTTATCCCTGATCAAACATTAGTTGGCAGCTGTTCTAAACTTGTAACGCTGTCTCATCTATGCCGGCTGCTGGTTTGGTGGCAAGAGTGCAAAATCTCACCCAACTTCTTTTTCACATCTCTCTCTCACTCCCTTACCTTTGCCTTGGAGACCTGTTCTTCTCTCTTGCAACACAAACTCATGTCCAGCAAATTCCAATGCACAGAGGTGAGAGTTAGCAAGGAGACCATTCATTTTATGAAGTAATATTTACCAAAATCAGGGTAAACATACCAAAACATTAAAACATTTATAAATACTGAATGTATTTTCGTATGCAGAGATAACAGCAGACATGAAAACAGGTTCAGCATGTTAGATATGAGCATTTGGTTGTTGGTTTTGTTTTTTTTTTTCCCTGACTGGTCCATTTGGTCAAAATAATATTATTTTAGCTCTTGGGGGGCGGGGGTAGTTGGTTTGTTTGTTTATTTTCTTTCTTTCTAAGGGCATAATAGTTGTTTCTGAGAGAGTATTCACTGATAAGGAACCACCTATATGAAGGATTCTGGCAGATGTTTACAATCTTCCATTAAAAAATAATTGCTTAAGCCATCACCATCACTGCAGACTGACAAAATTATTTTGATGGTTTTGAAAAAGTGCAATTTCTGTTTTGCCAGTGATTTTTCATGATCTGAAGGTCTTCATTATTAAGCTGGAGCCACATAATTTGAAAGTGTTGCTTGTTAATATTTGAGTGTCATTCAGCAATTCTGCATTTGCAGGGAAAAGATGAATGCTTTTTTAAATGGTATTTTTCAAGTCAATGTAAGAAGTAGGATTTATGGAAGCAATCTTTAATCCTCTCGTTACTATTGTAGATTAGAAAAGGGAATATAAAAACTCAGAAATTCCATTTAATATATATGACATTGACAAAGAGTTATATAACACAGCTTCTCCATTTGAAGCCCCTTTAGTACATAATTATGCATTTTTTTTCCTTGATCCCAAACAAGTAGCACTTGTTCTGCTGTTAGAGACCTTGCTTCACTATCATCTTTGGAAATGCCCAAGTGGCTTTTGAACATTACACTTACATCTTCTACGACATGCTACCAGTGAGCACTGATTACAATTAGTAAATGTCTGTTTTACAAATTAAATGCAACTGTATGTCTATGTGGCCAATGGACATAAGCCCATTTTTTATTCAAGAATATTCAATACAAATGAGATTGCTGGAGACACCTTAAAGACCCTCATAAAATTGTAATCTTCTTTCTAAAAATATCAAGATGTAGAAAAATAATTTTCCTGCATAGGCCAATGACATATTATGCAAGTTTAGAAATCCAGGGAGGATACTCTGAGATTATTAATTGCTTTGGTCAAAATTTAAATAATTTTGAGTATTATGCTCTTGTCTCCTCACTGCTTTGGTGGGGGGGGGAGGTAGTGGGGTGGGGGAAAGACTTTGCAGTACTTGAAAAGGTAAAGAAGGGCAACAAGGCTAATCCAGGATTAAAGAAAATGAGCTCTGAGGACAGTCAGAGATATCTTTAAACCACATGGCCCAGAGGGGAGATATTTAAAGTGGGGATCTCTTGGAAGTGTACACACTGTCAGTACTCAGGTTATTTTTTTCTGGATTTGTACATAGGCGAGACATATATAAATGCAAATAGGAAAAAGGTAGTTAAGAGGATCACAAAAATCTAGTATGCCTGGGAACACAAATACTGTACTACAAAATAAAGTGAAGCACAGTGCTCAAAAAACGTCTTTGCTGAAGAAAGCCAGGCCAGAGCTATAAAAATTTGACAAAAAACAAACACTCCCTGTGACTTGTTTCTCAAATACTGTGAAATCATCCAGGTTTTATTTGCATGATCATGGCAAAATCTTCTTACAAGACACTGTAGACAGAAAGTTGCTTTTCACTCTGAAAGGAAGGCTGTTATAAATCAACTGTGAATAACATCTAACTTGACTCAATTAGCAAATGAATTATGAAAATATTTTTCCCCTACTGAAGTTTTGTTGTCTAACAAACAAGCACTCACTGTTTTGTCCATAGTCTGTTTCATCTCTCATCTCTTTCACTAAAACAATAATGCCATCTACAAGCAAACCTTACATGAATGTTTTTTTTCCCAAGCTTTCCAAGCAGATATTGCCAGAGAAATGTCAAGGAAAGTGCCATTTCCGAATTTACAGCTGCAAAAGTCCTTTTCAGGGAAAGGGAATAAGAATCAGAGGAATTTGTGGGCAGATCTCCTTTCACATATTGTATGATTACTTGCAGTGGAGCAGCAAGAAGAGAAAAAAGAAGCCTTCTCTATACAGTGTCAGGGAATAAAAGGAATCTAAGATGAGCTAACAGACTATTTTGTCACAGAATTTCTGAATAAAGTGAAGTCATGTGAACTTGAACAGTTAACAGATGGATTAGAGACCCAATTATCTGTGGTACTGTATATGAACTCCAACAAAGTTGCTGTGAAAGAGGCAGACTGTGCCCTAGCAGGTCTGCCTCAAGCCTTGCAAAATGGATCACTGGTCTTTATTGGAGCCCTGGGACACAAACGGCACAGTACTTGTTGCTCTAGTAGTAATGCTGGCGATCATAAAATGAGCTTTTGAAAAGCTGTTCAAAAGACTCTGTTTCCCTTTCACTGACTGATCTCAGACTGATTGCAGCACAACAATTTCATAGAGGTTTGAATTAGATGAGGTTACAATCCAATTCAGTCAGGTCTCATGTCTGCTCATCCATTTGACTCTTCAGAAGCCTGAGTGGCAGTCTGATGAAGGATCTGCAGCCTAAATTCCCAGCGTCTTCAGCTCCTGCACAGTTTGGTAAGTGACTTCATGTCATGATATACTCAAAAATTTCCAGACCTACCAAGCTGATAGCACAGGTACTCTCAGAACTCTTCATCACTACTACTTTTCCAAGTCATGTAAAACACTCTGAAAATAAATTCCAGGTTTGGAAAGGTAGCTCTCCACATAAACAGTCATGAAAAACTGCTCATACATGAGAACCTGGTTTGTGTAAACCAGCCTACAAGAAATTTTAGGAAAAAAACCCAAAACCCCTTTGTTTCAAAGCTACTGAAATGTTTTGCTTTAATATTTTGATATAACGAGGCAGCTGAGGGCAATTAATGACCATTTGCGTTTAAACAAGACTTGTAATTCAGACATAAGTAGGAATGTCAGTACTAAAATAAATCATAGACTTTTTTTTTTTTTTTTTTTTTTTATTTNCATATCAAAAAAAAAATAAGCTTTTTTTTTTTTTTTTTTTTTGGTTACAATTAAGTAACTTCGTGAAAATTTTCAGGTATTTAGACTATTAATTTCTAAGTTTCACATAGACATAGTACTGTACACATCCTCAACCGGCTAACATGCCACGAATGAACAAACCACATTCTCAATGGGGTAGGCAGAGGCGCTGGACCGTTTTGCTGCAAGGTTTTGGTCATGCTGGAGGTCAGACACACTCTGTACTTGACAGCAACACAACTGATGGCATGCCAGAGAAGGGGATGAGGTACAGCAACCTGAGAACTCCCTGCCTGGGTTGGGTCCTACCTGCCAATAGACACTATGGTCCAAAAAAACATACAGGCCCTTTTTCTGACAATGGGCAAGAGCATATTTCTGATTTTTTCTTGCCTCTTTTGCAGGGAAATAAAGATACAGGACATAAAAATGAAAACAGGCATAGGTTTTTGTAAACACTGCTGTGAGCAGTTACTTAATGACCAGAATTATCTCCCTGTTTTTTCATATCTTCAAATGAAAGCTGTCTACTTTACAGGAACCTGTGGATTCAGTATGGGGCAGCTCATCAGATAAGAACACCCTGCAATAAAAGCAGAGTAGACTAGAAACACCACTGCTTCTGGCTTCAAACCTGGTGAGTTTGAAGAGAATCAAGAAAAGCAGAATAAGAGGGGGGCTTGGTTAGAAAGTCACACCGTAAACTTTGCAGAGGAGTTCAATCTCTCTAGTCACAGCAGGAAAATAAATTTGACATTCAGCGTGTCTGAGAAAAGCTCTGCCCAGCCCCTATTCACAGCTGAGGAGACTGAAGAGGAGTCAGGGGAGAGTATCTCTTTATGACATGATGGCTGACTCCGATAATTTGATGGCTACTCCTAGGTCTAGGAATCATGGCAGCTGATCCAGATACATCATAAAATGTGCAATACATAACACAACAAATCAAGATAAAGGCTTTCTCTAGTGGACAAAATACTCAGGCTATCACTACACTGGTGTCAGGTTAAAGTGTGTGTCAAACATGAAACATTGTTCAATGTAGCACATCACAGCTGAGCAGAGGAAAATCTTTATTGTAGATTTCCTTTTCCTTCTTCTTCCTTTCCCTTCCTTTTTAAAGCTGGCACCATGATGCAAAATCTCAGATACTTTTCCACAATGACTAGAAAACACCTGCAAATTCCAGACCACAAATCCAACATGCTTTAATAAAATAGGTTGCTTGTACATGCCAACTCTTGGTTGCAGGGTTTTTTTGATCAAGAAAACTTGAATTCCTTTCCCCAAATGAACATATTTTAGATAGATATGTACCACGTCTGACCATGCTCTCCACTTCTACTGCAAAGCCAGGCTTTGGCTGTGACAGCTGTGGAAGGAGATTGAAAATTGGCTCTTTGGCTACATGAGGTCTTAGTCATGAGCCCCCAGTAGGCTTCTCCCCCAGCTATTAAATGTCTAAAGGAAAGAATTTACTGTCACATCCAGTAAACAGACAGGTTCTTCAGTATGATCAGTTTCCTCTGACAGTATTTACCTAACACAGTGTCTTGCTGAACTGAGGCCATAGACATCTTTGAGGTGTTCTGTCAGAACACAAGTACCAGATCAGATAAACCAAAAAATAAACCCCTGAAAGCAGTGTCAGCTGAAACTTTCATTTAGTTTGTAGTAGGCAAAGGCAGCAATCCTTCCTGGTCCTTATCAGTGCAGTAATTTTTATCCCTGACCAACCTGTCTCCTTGAATCATTGTGCTCTATGATGCAGACTCAGCAAAGTCCTAAAAGACACCTAAATGCAACAGTAGATACCAGTGAGTAGGATGCCTGTCCTGGTTCCACTGAAGTTTTATGCAGCTTGAATCTCAGCATTTCCTGCTGTTTTTGAGTGGGAATGACTCTTCTCCCAGCTTGGCAGATTCTCTGAACCCACTTTCTTACTGAGTTGTCCCCCTCACATTTCATAGGAATGTAAGGAGTCCACCAGTAAAATGGGATCTGTCAGGCAGCAGAACACACCAGAGTCAGGCACCACATTGCTCCCACCTGCCTTGTGCATGCCCTACCCTGCACATTAAAATGGCCTCTGATAATGCAGTCCTTGTTAATTAGTGATACATCTTATCCTGTGTTAACTTATATCGGCATTATGCATTTATAAAAAATGCAGGTAGGCTTCACTTTGGGTCTTCTAGAAGAATGTCTTTTCAACTTTTCTCTCGATTTATGGGATTAATTAAATTTAATGGGATTAATTTACTCCATCCATCACTCCTTTTACTTCATTGCATGGGCCTTAATCTATACGTACACATTGCAAAATAAGATAGAAAAAATAATTTAATGTAATCTCAATTCAGAGTAGCTGATTTAACAAGTTATGCAGTGGGACTCATCATCATAGCAGCCAAGAGGAAGAATTTTCTGTCCTCTTCAAATAGCCATAAGAATGCTAATTCCTATTCTTGCTTTTTCCCTCTCTCTTTTTTCTTTTCTTTTTTTTTTNTTTTTTTTTTTTTTGTCTTTTTGGTAAAGATTGGGGAGGAAAGGATCTTATGCATAATTTAATTGCTTTGTCTTTCTCCCTCAGGTCAATATATTATATTATATTGAAAAGTAATTATGCAGCGAAAGTAAAATGTCAAACTGCAGATGTCTGGTAACAAGTAGTACAGATGTGAACGATTCTATTATGTGCCATCTTGCAGACATCTTTATACCTTTCCTCTGAAGCTTCACCCTATGCGCTTATACGTTTGAGTATTTATGCACCCTGGATGAGATTTGCTTTTTTTCCCCCCCTCTGCAGCATCTAGATCCCAAGCTGGGTTGCCTTGTTGGCAATGATTGATTACCCAATATCTAATTAAACCTGATCCAATCACTTATTATGCAGAGTGGAACAAACAAACTGAAGTCGACTGTCAGAGCTGTGATTGATGATACTGCCAATCCAGCTTTTGTTGCGTCTAATGTCCTGACGCTTGTTACAACCAGCCAAAGCTGCGCTGGACAAAGCGTTCTGTCACTCTCCACACAAATTCACTCCCCTCCCCCCCACCACGCTTCTCTCTCTCTCTCTCTCTCTCTTTTTTTTTTTTTAAGAAAAAATTATTGAGAACAGCAGAGGTTCTGTTTGGGTTAGTGTGTACAATGAGATCAAAGTCCCCTAGAGATCCAGAGTCCTTAAGTGGCAGGGAGTGGAAGAAAAAGAGTGTGTGCATGGGGGAGGTGGTGGCAGGAGGTGCACTTGGTATGGTAATGAACCTACCTTGGGGAGAGTGACAGATATGACATTAAAGCAAACCTAGCAGGGTAATAATTTCTTTTCTATTGTCTGCCAGGCAGGATTCTCTTCGCAGCTCTCATTTATAAATTTTTCAGTTTTAATGTTTTAATTATTTAAAATGCAAATAGGTTCCTGAAGAAAGAAGCAGAAAATACAAATTCCCTAAACAAATTCAACTTTTGAAGTTACATTCACACAATGTAAAACCTTTCTCTTATGCCTTGCATTAGTTTAGGTTAGTTAGGTTTCAGGGTGGTTTTTTGTTTTGTTTTGGTTTTTTGGTGGTTTTTTTTTTGTAGTGAGTCAAGAATTAGTTAAACTTTTTGTAGCTTTTCCTGTTCATAGTTTTATTAGCTTAAGCCAGTTGTTTGTTTTGTTTGGATAACAAGTGAAATAAAATGTCAGACTCCTTTGAAAAGAACTAGTCAGAAAAATGCGAAGACGCTTTTTATGATGGTATTTCCTGATATTATCTGCATTTCAAATGTTCAAACTGTATTTAGATATTAGGGAAATTGATTATTTATATCCCTTCACATGCTGAAAATTTCTGTTTAAAGGATCCCTTCTCATATAAATTGTTTATACTCAATGTGGACAAGTCTCTGTGTGCATGTCCACGTGTGAATGATTCCCATGTGATAATTGGAAGAAATGGTAAATATATTTTTCAAAGTCTTATGCAATTAATCATATGTTTACAATTCCATCACCTACTTTGTAATTTATCTGCAAATCTAAGATTCCTGACTCCTGTAGAACTTCAAACAGCTGATATTCAGAACAGATCTAAAATAAAATAAACAAAATTCAGTAAGATCTAAAAATTTTTTAGTCTTAAGATAGAATTTTATTGGTACAGTTATTCTTTCTGGAATAAAAGGAATAACAATATACAGTTTGAAACTTGCTTTTGTTTCTAGACAGGTATTAAAATTCTAAAGTTTATTTGCTTCTTTTCCCTGCCAGGTCAGACACAAGAGCTCTGCACATTTGGCCAAAAGCTGTGAAGGTTCCTAGGTCAACATATTTCAGTTCAATACTTCTTCATGTCTAGAAAAAACCATGTAGATTATTTACGGGTATGTTTTAAATATTTCACTCCTCTGTCCTAGCCCTTAGATCCGAATGGTGCCGCACCTGGGTGGATGAGTGAGTTCATTAAATAACCCCAGTGTCACTAATGAAAACTCTTAAATCATAGCAAGAAGATGTTTCTGTAATAAATTTTGAAGAAGTCAGGTTATAGAAATAGTTCACAGATTGGTTCACAGCATGGTTGAGGTGGAAAGGGACTCTGGAAATCAGCTGATCCAACCTCCTTGCTCAAGCAGGGCCACATAAAGTCAGTTTTCCAAGACCATGTTCAGACAGTTTTTCAGTGTCTCCAAGGATGGAGAACTTTGCAGCTTTCCTGGGCAACCTGTGCCAGTGCTTGGTCACCCTGACAGTAAAAACCTGTTTCCTTGTTCACACAGAGCCTGTTGTGTTTCAGTTTGCACCCATCACCTCTTGTCCTGTCACTGGGCACCACTGAAAATATTCTCTCTCCATCCTCTTTGCACCCTCCTTTCAGATATTTATATACATTGATGAGCCTTGAGCCTTCTCTTTCCCTGGCTGAACAGCCCCAGCTCTCCCAAATGACAGATGCTCCAGTCCCATAATCATCTTAGTGGCCTTTTGCTGAACTCTCTCCAGTATGTCCATGTCTCTCCAGTACGGTGGAGCCCAGAACTGGGCACAGCACTCCAGGCATGGCCTCAGAAAATGCTGAGCAGAGGGGACGGGTGTTTTATCACTGGCACTAGATGATGGGCCACAATCAGGCATCCTGGGTATACAGTGCTAGCCAATTTAGCCCAAAATTGCTATCTTTTAGAGAAATATGCACACTGCATGGGGCTATATTTTTGTCAGAGGAATATATCCTAAACAGTGTTAACATTTAAACAAATTCATCTTGAACAAATGCAACACACAGAAACACTTGAAGGATTTTAAAGAGTAGTAAAATAGCTTGAGAGTAGAATACAGCCCTTCTTTACTAGGAAGGACAGTAATGGAAGTAAAAACTGGAAAATACTGGTATAGAGAAAAAAAAATATTTTGGATGTTGCAGAGCTACAGAGAAAACAACCATGTGTCCAGTTCCAGAAGCTGCATGGAGCCCTTTATCTTAGTGCTCTCAGCAGTCACAGCAGTATCAGGTTGTCTCTCTTAATAGGAATGTTCCTTCAAGACTAACTACATTGCAAGTTGAGTCACTTCAGCACAAATAGCAAGAGAAATGAGCCCCCAGCATTCAGACTGAGTCTGCTGCAGAGCTAGAGCGAACACAAGCTTCAGGTAGTGCCCATACCTGGCTTACCTAGTTCTAATTTTATGGCTCAGCTCTAGCTACCCATCCCCTTCTGCAATAAACCAATAAACATTATATTGGTTTCCATGGATGCTGCAGAACTACAGTGAGATAAATGGGAGAAGAATCAAGCCTTAAATATTTTAATCATGCAGACACACATAGAGTTAAGAAGAAAAAATGAGAAAAAAAAAATCAAAGAAACAAAATAGGTTTCTCACAGCATTAAAAATAAATGTTTTACGCCAGGGCAATAGGAGGCTAACATTACCAAAGGAAGCTAAATTTAGCCTGTGAAAGGTTATCTTGGGCAAGCACTTATGGTGCATTTCTCTAAATTTTCACTTCAATTAATCTCTAGAAATTCAGTGTCTGATCCCAGTGACAGTAGCCTCTGGCTTCTTGAGAGCAACTGCAGAGGAAAAATTATCTGACACATATCAAACAAGCAAGAAATGACACTGGACAATATTAATCAAAACTTTCTCATTTCCTGAAGAATTAAGCATTAAATAATTAATTCCAGCACTACAGGCAGCTGTAAAAGAGGCCTTGTGCCTCCCCGCTGGTAAGAATTTGTCCTTGTCTAAAAGACTAGATTGATATATTTATTATTTATCAGATTAATCATGGCCAAGAACATTACAGATTGGCAGCCAAGCCCAGCCAGTTATATTGTAGTGGCCTCTTATTGGAACTTGGAAAGAACCTGATACATCAGCAACATTCAAAAGGGGAAGAAGTAGAAGAATTTTCCCCCAGGAATTATTTTTAAAAACCAAGCAAACAAACAAAAAACCCCAACTAAAATGAAAAAATACCGTTCAAATATTTGGGGTTTTTTGTTTGGTTGTTGTCAGGTTTATTTTAAAAAAAAGGAATTGGACAAAGAAGATGTCATTGATTCAGCACCTCAGTGGAGGCTGCTAGCTCCTGGGGTCATTTTTATTTCTGTTTGCTAAGGACTGAAGGAGGCCCTTAGGATGTGGGTCAGAATATCAACTATTCTACGTGAAGCCACAATCATTAGTTTTAAAACATTGTTTCAGTGACAGACAGATATAAATCAATTTAACCAGCACGAACAAGAAAAGACACTTCCTACCCTTAATTTTCCTTGTGTTTATCCAAGTACTATAGCTGTGAGACTGATTTATGCTTTAGGCTTTCTTTCATTTTTGCTATCTGGCCATGGTACCAAGTAGCAGAGTAACTACAAAGCTACAACCTAGGGAGCCAGCATGCTAAGCTTCTGTAGATTAATAGGGTGTCAGACAAAATAAACTTCATATAATTTCATGTAACATGGCCATGCAATCCTGAGTTTGGGGCTTTTTTCTCTTTTTCAGTTTTCCCCCTGTTGCTTCCATTCTGCCAATCACTGAAATAATATCTTACATGGAATTTTTCATTTTGAATAGAAGATTTCTCACTTCCTTTCAATAAGCTTGCACTATCAAAGGAAACCATAACTGTGGGAATCACAATTTAGGGATTGTTCCAAATGCTAACCTTTCCTGTACGTCTTTTCTTGTTTCTGTGGTGAAGGAAGGATGAGTGAAACATATTTTGCCCCGCAAAATGTTTATTACCATGTGTGCTGACCCAGTGTTCTCCTTTGACATTACTTATATAATATCTAGCAACAAAACAAAACAAAAGAAACAAAACAAAAACAAACAAACAAAAACAAAATAAAACAACAACAAAAAATAAACAAACAAAAAAACCCAAACAAACAAAAAAAACCAACAAAAGGAGGACTGCTATGAGTGACAAGTAATGAGATATTCCTTAAAGGCAATTTTGCTTCCACACAGACCAGGAGTGCCCTGCTAGTCTGTTAGAGAGGAAATTTCAGGGTTGCCAGATACATTGAGTATTTTATTTTAAAAAGATAAATAAGAGAAAGGAGAGCAACAGAAAAATAAGGGCCTGAAATAGCAGAAAGAAGAGTCAGTAGAAGCCATGCTTCTTTGACCTGAAATAGATAAGGAAATGTTTGATAAACATTTCATTAAGATTAGAAGAATGTTCACACTAGATCAGATGTAGAACCCATTCAGTCCAAATAAAATCAAACTGTTCATTCTTAGGTAAGACTATAAAGCCTCCAACTTTTGTAGACACCAACAATGGATTCCAAGAGTATAGAGCTCATGTAGCTAAGCTGTGGTTCTGAGATCTGGAGGTCAAGGGTTTACTGAGCTGGAAGAATGAACACTGAATATAAATAATCTAGATGGACTCTTCTACTATGAGTTCTTTTACCTGTTTCTTGATTTCATGTGACTAATGTTAGTAGTGTCCAGTGGCAATCAGTTTCACATTTGACACACGCATTTCAGAACAAATTCGTTTTCTTTTGAACAAGCTACTTTCCAGTTTGATGGCCTCCAAATCTTCTTCAGAAGTCAATGAACATTTTCCTCTTCACCTGCTCCTTGTTGCTTGTGAGGCTACCACTACTGAGCATACTGACACTATAGGCTGTTGTCAACAGTTTTTCTTCACTTCTCATCATAATCTTGTGCATTGGAGCACAATCAAGTCAGATGCATCAAGCAGCAACTATTTCCTCTTGTCTCTCTTAAATATTCTCTTGCAGTGTAGCAAAAAAGATATTTTCATTATCAGATGCTTGTGGAGAATGCTTAGAGAAATAACCAAAGAAGAATGTAAAAAAGAAAATGTTTACACAAATACTTCAATCTTTCCAAATCCTCTCAGAGGGTCAGATACTTAGTATCCCATAGTTAAGGGATACTTTTAGGATATTCTGTTTATGATATGATGAGACAAATCACAGCTTTAGTGTAGAAGAAAAAAGAAAATAAATTGGATTGAGGAGACGGCTTTAAAAGGGCTTAAAAACTTAAACACTTGAAAAACAGAAAAATAAATATTTTAAAAATTCATTATAAATAATTATTCTTGAAACAGTTTAGCAATTGTTGCAGAGCCAACTAATGTATTTTATTGTTTTAAACAGAAAACAAGGGGGGAAATGTACCTTGCCTTCTGCAACACAACTACTTCAAAGATAGTCTTGGACATTAACCTGAGGATGTGCTAAATACTTGGAAAATCAGATCATTTGCTGTGACACATTTTAAGCATACCCAAATGCATGTGAGAGAAGAGTTAAACAAACTCCAAAAAGCTCAGTCCTTGCTTTCCACAGCGACTATATGTGTCTGATTAAATTATCTGGCTAAACTTTCAGAAGTATGTATAATGCCCAATGGCAGCGCTATGGACAGCATCTTCCTTAATGGGAGACAACAAGCTGTTCCTGAAGGAAAAAGAAGAGGCTGGTCCCTGGTGGTTACCAGCCTTCTGTTTACATCCCTCTTTGCCTCCTGATGCACAGGAGCAAACCTGTGGCCACTCCAGCCAGAAATGTGGCAGAGCTCCAGCCTTTGGAGGCTTGTGCAATACTCCTGTGAGGCCCCTCTGCTGTGAGGTAACAAGCAGCTCTTCTGGAGGCTCACCTGGGAGTGATTAACACCCCCGACCACAACATCCCCCTTCTGCTCTTAGCATTTTAAGCGGGTGCCTGAATCCTTTGGCCACATCCAGCCTAAAAGAGCCCATTCCTCCCTGGGCCTGCCTGAAGGGCTCAGTGCCAGCTCAGCCCCAGTGCAGCCACAGGCAGCTCCATGCCTGGTGATGATGGGTAGAGATGTTGCAGCCAGTGTTGCAGGCCAGGGTCAGACAAAAGCTGCAAAAGCTTTTTTCCAGTGCTCTGCCATCCGTACCATGCCGCTGAATTTCCCTGTGTTCTACACCACACCTGAGTACTGTGGAACCGCAGCTGCAGAGAACTCTTTTGGCTGAAAGGACTTATGAGCAAGTAGAGCAACTCTTACATGGTTGCCTTTCCTTGTGATAGAAGAATATCCTCATGAATGAATACAACCAGTTTTCCCCAAACCTGAAACTTTTGTGGCTATATCATGCTGTATAGTTAAATGCAGGCAATTGCTGTGACATCTCTCCAGTGAGGGATTCCCTTCCCATCTTTTTTTCCCTTCCTCCAGATGTGTAGGTTGTCTTCTCTGTACAACTTCCTGCTTCTAAAAGTGTAAATAGGCAACTTCAAACATTAAATTAGGAAACTAATAAGGAAAAAAACAAAAGCATAGATTTAATTCTGCTGAACCCAGCAGGCCAAAGATAGATATTTTCAATGTCTGCACAAAGGTAAATTATGTAACATTTTTCAAAGGGAAAACATTTGACAGAATATGACACATAAGCAAATCTGTACAGTTTAAAATGTCCACAATGAAGTAGAGAACACAATCTTAGATAGATGAGAAACCATGAGGGGGTGGGTGGTTCTGCTGGTTTTATATTTTGACTGAAAAGGTTAAAAACAAAGTATAGCAGGCCTCTGTTTTCTGGCACCAAAACGAAGCCATGTAGACTTGCTCAGCAGTTAGGGGGCTTTTTTGCCTCCTGAGAAGCCTGAAGAACTATATTTTAAGTTTACTTTAACTCTGTTTTTGTCATCCTAAGAACCCAGGGTCTAATCTTGTGTAATAATTTCTGAAAGAAAGTAAGCAATCTTTCACAAAGGCCACAGAAACAAAAGCTTGTGGCTGATTCCAAGCAAAAGCATCAGAAGTGTCACCTATACATATTATGCTACTTCTGTCTAATATTAGGTTTATTATCTGACATCACATGCTTGTCACATTTCTCCTCAGAGAAAAAATATATTGTATAAGGTCAGCATAAAAAACCTGGGGATCTATGAATTGTACCCAAACATGTTAAAATGTGTTTGCTTTTGTATAAAAGAGGAACTAGCAGAAATATTGAAACCAAGCATAATTCTGTATTAATGTACATGTTGTTTTATGTACTCCTACTCATATTTTCATGATTAAAATGCACGATCAGCTTTTGAATGTTGTATATTATTTCTCAGATAACACTTCTTTTGTGAAAAGCTGACTGTTTCTCTGAGTATTGCCTAAGGATTTATAATTCCTTCTTAAAACATACAGTTATTTTATACTCTATTTTAACATTAATAATGAAGACTTTCCCATATTCAGTCATTAATGTTAAAAGAAACAGAAGGTAAGCTGCTTATTTTTCATAAGCTCTAGTTCAAGAAAAATCTCTGGTTGGAAGTCTGGAAAGTTTTTCTTGAAATAGCAAACATTGAAAACTAGATAAAAATTTTTAATATGCATTTTCTAAAGAAGAAAATAAAAAAAAACTCTAGGAAAATTATTGAAAATATTTATCCTATATGGTTCAACACAGAACTGCATGGAAAACTTGAGCATGGCTGAGCTTTCAAATCTACAGCAACAACCTGGCCATGAAGGAGGGAGCTCAAACACTGGTAGTACCAAGCTTAGAACCAGCTGTTTCTCAGTAGACATTTGAGTTTGGGGTGAGCTCCATGGCATGAGAGCATCTGTCTGGGCCACAGGAAGCAGAAGCAGCTCTAGGGCCAACTAACACTCCTAGTGCTGCTAGAAAAGGGCAATCAGGACAACACACTTCACTCTTACACATTTTTACTCTTCAGTGATGACTGTGGTAAACATGAGAGAGATTCAGAGAACCAGATCCCAGTAAATCAGGTTAGGCTGAAAATGAGCAACCAGACCTGTGGTCACATCTCATACTGATGAAAAAGAAGTTTTACCTTCTGAAGTGATATTGACTGCAATAGAAAGCAAAATCATAAATGACAATAAGACAGTAACTGGTTATTTATTTGCTACTCATGGCATGTTCCCTTCAGCAATTTTGAAAGGCCATGGCTGTGTGGAATAGGGCAAAGCTGCCTATTTGCAGTATTCTGGGTAAGAGGAAACTTCTGACAGTGTAAGGAAAGAATTTTAAAGAGCTTAAGAGGGACATAGAGAGAAAGAGAGAAAGCATCTGAAATGTACCAAGACCTTAGAGAGGATGCAGGGATAGGCAAGACTTTTCATAAGGACTAAAGGAAACTGCACAGAACAGGCTGTAAGTTGGTGCTCCACTGAAATGCCGACAGACCAAAGAGTAAGGAAAGGATATTCCCTGGCAAGATATGGTAGGTAGAGGGAGATATGTTTTGCAAGTTTCTTGTACTTTCTTACTCTTTTTTTTACCCATCCAGTCTACATAGGAATGTCATTACTATTGAGTTTTCCTTGCCCTACTTCGAATTCTGACAAAACCTAGTTCTAGATTTTCAAATCATACTGCTTACTTTAGTTTGTGCTATGGCCAGATCTAAACGAACACCTTGAATATATTAAAACCTGACATAAATGGTGATATCTGAGTAAATGTGGGGTGGAGGCACTAAGTTATTCCACATCTACATCAGTGAAATCATTATATGTCAGTGATTGAAGCAGGACTAAGAACCATGCTATGTACTATATTCACTGCTCTGTAACATTACACCCAATATGGATTTATCATTTTATGTGATATGGAACTGATGGAAAATATTATAGTAAGCAAATTGAACCTCCAGAATATATTCCACCAGGTAGTTTAATGATTCATATGAGAGTTGGAACAAGCAGGATGAAGTGCTTTCAAGACCAAATTGACTCACTGCCTTTCACACACTGGGAGACAGCTTTCACTACTGGTCAGTTGACTGACACCTCTGACCACCACTCCATTTCCAGCTGTAGCACAAAATGGGAGATGGATCCAAACTCAGAAGACACCACATAGTACCCCATAGCAGCTCCATCCCTACAGGCTTTTGCAGATGCCCTCTTCATATCCAGTCCTCATGCACTCCTGCAGGCCCCTGTGAGGAGATCCCATGCTGATCACAATGGAGAGCTCCAATCTGCCCCCTGCTTCCCTCATCCAGGGGGTACCACAAGCCTCCAGGGCTTGAGCCTATCAGCAAGGAAAAACAGAACAAGATGATACCTCCAACAGGGAACATACAGGTGTGTTGAGGAAAAGTGAAACAGGTGAAATGAAGGTTTAGAAAAATAAGTCTGTCCACTGTCTTTTGGAGAATTGACTTTTCCCTCCAGTCTATTTGCTGGATTCTTCAGCTACATTGGTCCCACACAGTCCCTAGGAACATCTCTTGATGTACATCACCTTTAAGCCTTTGAGTTTGGAGCTTAGTCTTCACTCCAGGCAGAACTTCCTTTCAGAAGCCTCCTTGTTGGTTTTCATGCTGCAAGCACCCTGTTTGCTCTCTTTGTCAGGACATTAGTACAAGATACATTGACTTTGGGGGCAAAGCCAAATTAAAAGGTTCTTTTTCCCAAACAGTTGTTCCCACACACTGGTTCACTGACCTTTCATCTGTTTTGGAGGCCACACTGTAAATCAGCTCTCTGAAATTATCTGAGTTACAAAATAACTTTTCTTTTTTTAACTTGCATCAGTTT
The DNA here is from genome assembly GCA_013390045.1 of Picathartes gymnocephalus. NCBI lineage: Eukaryota > Metazoa > Chordata > Aves > Passeriformes > Picathartidae > Picathartes > Picathartes gymnocephalus. Next base: position 34,779 of record WEKY01014519.1, read on the forward strand.
GGTGTGTACTGATTTGCAAAACAAAGAAAACCCATTGAACAAAGCCGCCCTATACAGCATGGCCATGGGGCAAGATCTAGGGGGGTGCATCCTCTGAAGTTGTCATGCTGAGTAACAAAACCGGGTATCCTGTGATGCCACCAGCTCACCTTGCCCCAATCTGCATTCCCAAGGGTATCCCTGACAGAGCAGACCGTTTCATGTCACAAAAGATAAAGCAGTCCTTCCTCCTCCTGTGAAGGCTTAGGCAGAGCTGAACCACGCCAGCTAGGATAAACAAGCAGCCATCCTCCCTTCTGCCCCACCACACCACTTTGAAAGAATAGTGCTTTTAAAACAACTGGAAGCTTTGTTAAATTATAGAGTTTCCTCTCTGTCATAAATTCTGTAATGTAAATACATTCCAGCAGCAAGACTGACTTTTTAAAAATATGAGAAACACAAGACAAATATTTGTGCCTGCTGCACAAATAACATGGTATGATTTTAATGTTGAGAACGTAGCAGCATCTTTTAAAGCTGATGTCTGGCACTAGCTGCTGAGCTAAAATGAAATGAAAAGAATTGATAAATAAGGGGTTTGTTGCAAAACCCCAGACAGTATCTGTTTCCTAAAAATCAACCAAAACTGAAACTGGGGCAGAAAATTATATTGGAGGGGAAACAGAAAGAACATCTTATTGGCAGCTGCTACCATTTCTCACCCGCTTATTTAACTCATAGAAAAAGCTGACACTTAACTCTGTATGGCAGAGGAAAGCCAGTAAGACTTAGCAAGAATTTGAGGTTTTTGATCATATGAAACCTTAATGCAAGAATCATGTTTTTAATGTTACCTGTGTTTATGAGGTACTAACATACAGATGGCAGGATAGTTTACTTCACATTGGCCTTATTATTGTTATTCTTTTCCCTCTTTTCTCCCTCTGGTACTTGCCTTGATCTTTCTAAGAACTTTCTACCTCCCACAAGACTTCTGTGTTCTTCCATTTGCACATGAAATATACGGTTGCCATTTTTAAAATCAAACTGGGTCTAGGGATTATCCTGACCTGAAACACCAATAGCAGTTCTCACAGTCACAGTCCATTGAACATTATTAATTTATGATCACATCTTGCTGTGCCTTAGCCACTTTCGCTCTTTCTCTGAATTAACTTACCACTGCAAGCCTGCCTGCTGCACAAAATGCTACAAAGTAGGATAACATCCTGCTGAGACACTCAGTATGTCAGGTAATGGGAAAGTATGGGAATCTGAAGGACAGCAAAGTTTTCTGTTTTCTGTTTTGACTCGCCTAGTTGTGCTTAGTAAAAGTCATGCAGGAACACAGATAATTTAGTTTAGCATTTAGATGTTGAAATGCTATGATTTCCCTTTGAAATAATTTTGTCTTTGTCATGCTCCAACATAATCAGTCTTGTCTTCAAATAAAGAGGTACAAAACCAAAAAGTATTCATAAACCTACCTCTTCTGTTTATTGTACATGAGGAAGAAAGCCAGATGTAGGCTCTTTCACCAGCCAAATCAGTGATTTTCCAATGCATTTGGAAGTGAAAGCCTACGCAGCTATATGGTATTTTCAACATTGCTTTTCAAATTTTCAAACCCCTTAAATAAGAAGCAACATAAGGAAAGGGCTACTTGATCATTTGTTAAACAAATATCAAAGATATGCATACTAATGCCAGAAGGAGTGCTTTCGGGTGTTCTATTTACAGAATTGTAATTACATTTGCTGTTTGAATTGGCCCTCCAAAGAATTAAAAATAAGCAACCATGGCTCTTTATTGCTATCCAGTGTTCCCTGGTGGCTTCTCTCTGAGTGTTCTGACTGGCAATTGTTCCAGGCTCACTTGTGCCAGTAATGCATTTGTTAATTAGGCTAAGAGTACTACAAAACCCACAACACAAGCCTCTTGTCAGCATACGCTGATCTAACCTCTTGAAAGGACAGTTATTTAAATAGATGCCTTTTGAGCTTTTGCTAGGGGATTTTTTTTCAAACATGTAAATATTCCTCTAAATATTAGTTATGCTGGTTTAAATTTTTATGGGATCAAATATTTGTTTAATTCTTGTTTTCCATGTTCGCTTTTCCATTTCAATGTGCTTTCCTCCCCTAATCTCCTACACATAAAATAAGGATGTCTTGAAAACAAACTTTTTTGACACCAGTCTAAACAGCTTTCTGCACCTCTAGTTATATCTAACACCAGACTGGAGTTCTGAAAAGACTAGGAGGAACATGGAGATTTTGCACTTTTCTGCACCAGCACAAAGGACACAAGAACAGCACCAAGGACATGCCAGAGAGCAAGAGGACAATCCACAGTGGAGGGGGACTTTCTAAAAAAACCTGCACATCAAGGGGCTCTGATTCTGTGCTCCAGACATTCAGATGGAAAGAAAAGAGATGAACTTAATTAGGCTGAAACTTCATTACTGGTTAGAGAATGATCTAGCAACAAACACTCACTGCAGTTCATCAGTCCTTTTTAATAATTTTCACCTGTCCAAAGATTTCCACCAAGACTCTAGTCTACAACCCTGTTTTCA
>WEKY01014521.1:7730-92143 GCA_013390045.1 Picathartes gymnocephalus
AAAAAAAAAAAAAAGTGACTAGTCTGAAAATCAATTTAAACAGAGCGACTCTTTTTCCTTTCTATTGCTTTTTCTGAAGAGTGGAACCATCAGTGCATCTCTGATAACCCCCCACGTGTGCAGAGCTGTGTATATATAACCAGAGAAGAGAAATACTGAGTTCCATTTGTGTGCAGGTGGTTTTTGAGCACAGGTTCCATAGCAGCCCAAGGCTTGCAGGGGCTAAAAAAAGTGTCATAGTTCCCTAGTTTATGAATTATAGTTTGGGACTTGCTTTTATTATTCTTTCCTAATACATCTGAGGGAAGTTCAATGCTTCGCTATGTATGTGGTTTGTAAGGTGTGAAAAAATAAAATCCCAATTAACTTCCGTTGGTTAAAATCTTGTTAGAATAAAGTTTTGCATTCAGAAGTAAACATATGTGTGATTTTTCCTATTTGCCTAGAATTTGTTCCATCAGTGTGACAAGTTATTTCAGTTATATCTATCCCATATTCATGTTTAAAATTCTGTCTATTTCAGCAGCTTTCTCATTTAGAATAAAGTGAGGACTCCTATGAGGATGCAAAAACCAAACAAACCAAACCCTAGTGATTACTTAAACTAAAAATCCTGGATAATGATCAAGCCTGATGGCGACATTTAAAGCCCCACATCAGTCTCTGGACAGAAAGGTTTCCTAGAAGAGCAGGAAGAAGACCAAGAAGCAGCACAACTGCAGCAACAAGAGGCTGATATCATCATCATCATCATCATCACCAGGGAAGAAGGCTCATCTTGAGTGTCACTATTTAGATTTATAAAGCTTGAGTGAATTCTTTCCCACTGTGCACAAGTGAGATCATGGCCCTTCCCTGACACTCCTTTAAGGAGCTCCTACTGAGCAGTGTGTGAGCACAAACCCCAAGGCGACCCAGGCCTAACCACAGAAATTAACTCCTCTTCTGGCATGCTGTAATAATGGTGAGAGAGAATCTTTTAATTGCCTTGCCATGACAGCACCAAGAGACAGCAAATTCCTCTTGCATCATAGCGGACAGCTGTGTGAAATCCATTCACAGCCCCACTTCTGGATATAAAATTCAACAAAATGATAGGCCACGAAGATAATTAATAAGGAAGATGTTTGAAATAAATACACCATAAATAAAGAAAATTATGTATATTTTTATATATCTATCTATGTGTGTGTGTAAAATGCAACTACATACTATCCTGCTAACCAGAAGTCTTTTTTAAAGACATCGAAATAAAAAACTAACACATGAAATATGGACTGTTACCACATGGCTGAGGATGTGTGAGGATTAAAGCAAAGTAAATCTCTCTCACTTCAATATTCACCTGTCTGAGGGGAAATTGTAGGGTTTATTTTAATTCCTTTATTTTACTTTCATCTTTCTCCACATAACTATTGAATCAGAGTGTTAATAGCGAAATCTGCGTGTCAGAGAATTGGACAAATTGAGATTAGTCATTAAAAAGTAAATCAGACATAGTTAAATCTCAAGATATCATGGTGTAAAACAAAGCATTGTTGTACCTGCAATGATATCATCCATCTGCTCCAAAGCTGCTTCCAGCATGTGACTGGCATCAGAAGCCATCATCTGGGATTTCTTCAGATCTCTACTTCCTCTACTGAAAAGACAGAATAAACCATGTTTATTACACTAAATAACCTGATAGAAAATATATTTCACTGCCACACACACAAAAAAGTCCACACTACCAAAAGTATAGCCTAGTAATAACAAAACCATTCGTATCCTTGATAGATGACTTGGGAGTTCTGATTCATTTTCTGAAGAGATTTTACCAAAACAGTGAAATGCAAATGAAAAAAAAAAAAACCAAAAACAAAGAACTTCAAATACTGGAAGCCCGAGATTCCCCTGCTCCTCATCCTTAGCAATGGTTTCCTAGATTCAAAGTTCAGTGCATTCCAGCCTCTTCCTCTGTAGGGAAAAAAAAGAGGATTGGCTAAGGCTCAGTGAAGGAAATAAGACATGAGGCAAAACACATCTAGCCTATAAGCAGACATGTAGGAGCTCTGCTTTTTGATTGTTGCCTTTAGAATAAAGACACGTATGAAATAGTTTTTACCCCTCCTTTCTATATCCCCATTCAATCTTTCCACCAACTCTTTCATGACAGTGAAAATGAAATTCTTTCTGTTCAAATAACGAAATTACTCAGGTATGAGTTCTCTGAAGTTATTGCTGCTACTTTAAAACAGGATTAAATACATTCATGTTACCATCTGACATTAAGGATAATTAAAAAAAAAAAAAAGAAAAACCTTTCAAAATGAGTCTCTGCTTGTGAGCTGGTGTTGCTGGACTCGAAGTCAAGCAGCAGCCGCTGCTGCCAAGAGATGACATTTCAGAGGGGAGAAGAATTTATGCAGTCCATTTCACTGCCAGAGAAAAAATCCCCTCTGGAATAAGGGCCCTTTTGCACATCACTTCATCACTGAAGCACGAGGCCAGTGCCCACACAGCGAGGAAACAGGGATGGCTCCTGTGCATGGGATTCACAGGGCTCTAACACAGCTCAGAGCACTCACAGAGCCCACAGAGGGTCACAGCATTTTGATTTCTTTTCCATGAAGGCTGCAATTCAGTCCTCTGGCACTCAGTCTTCTTATACAGCAAGCTGTGATTTCAAACTGTTCAATCTTAGCAGCTCTATAAGCATCACAAAAGACTCCTGTCTGACAATGGACAGATAGGTCCTTCAAAGAGCTCAGGTTAAAGGCAATGGGCCTGTGTTTGTGGGGTCTATTATTCCACTGCTGCCGAAATGCCACTAATCTGTACTTATCATGGGATTACTTGTGCTAAGAATTCAAGTTGCTTGAATTTAAATAAATACCACAATGAAAATTTGTACCATCAAATCACAATTATTTTTTCCTCTTGAAAACTAAGAATCCTGAGACATGGGTTTTTCTCCGTGGTGCTGGTGAAACATACACAAAGAAAGCTAATTTATTAATAATGTCTGTGCTATCAGCATCCTCTGCTGATTCCAGTTAAAGTATATAACCCCAGGATCTAGAGGGACAGATGCAAGAATGAGTCAGAAATGGCAAAGTTCTAATTTGAACTCTGCCATTTATAGCTTGTCACAGAGGGTAAGCCACGGTTTAACTTCAGATCACATTGATCTGAAGAGCAATGTGGGAATGCCTCATCTTTAATGTCACCCAAGGCTAAGAATAATGTAAATGAATGGGTGGTTTTGGTCCCTCCGTTGTTGTCAAAATAATCTTTTAAGTATGAACAACACTAAATTTAACCGAAGTATGTGTCACCCAAATATTTCATTTAATGGCACTATAAATAACATAAATTGTGCTCAGAATAATCTGGAAAGTCATTGAGTCAGCTAATATAAACTTAAAATTTCAGAGTGCTTTCTTTCACACGTGAACTTTACAGACTCTCCCCTGATCCTACTGCTGCAATTTGTTGTTTTTTGGGAGGTTTCCATCTTCTGTTGCCATCAAAGACTTCTCAGCTGCAATGATCCTCCTTCCTTGAAGTATTTCCTCTAGTTCAAAGCAGCCATACCACGGGGAATAATCAGCTCAGTGACAGGAAATCCACCTACAGTAAACAGGTGCCAGAGGGGCACCTTGTGCCACCATCCACTCCCAGAAATGTGTGACCACCAGCTGTGCTGGAAAATCAGGGCAGCAGATTTCTGTCTCAGAGTTAGAAGGCAGGAAAAGAGTGAAAAATGCTAAATATAGCATAGAGTTTCTATTTCAAGGTTGTACTCCATACTCTTATTTGCGAGGAAAGCCACTGCTCTGTGGGCTTGAGCAGCACACGGCTGTTCAAACAAGAAATTCAGGACTACATTTCTTGTTAACATCTGATAAAGTATTTCACCATCTGTAGTGACAAAGGTACAGAAAATGCTGATACACTGCATTACAAACTTGAAAATTCACTAATAGATAAACCTCCCATCAAAGCCTTGGCAAAACCCAGAAAGTTTTGCTGGAAAAGCTCCACCAGAAGTAAATCTATCTCCTCCCCACGTCCAGAGCCAGCCTGTTTTCTCACCTGTACCCACAGTGTACTTGCTGCTTAACTGCTTTAAACTATAACAAAACCTGCTGATCAAACAAGGATTTATTATTAAAAGCAATGTTCTTTGCTCCAGAGAGATAATGTAATATTACTTGCTTGACATCCTTTTCTAGACAGACCTGTTGCTTGTGCTCCAGGCAAGTCTCACTTTCCCAGACACTCCCTTCTTACAGCTTGGCTGTTCTGAGCACTATTATGAAAAGAGCTTGTTAGATCTCCTGGGCTTTCAGCTGCCTTTTCTGATCTAATTCCATAGAAAAATCTTCAACTGTGGATTCTTTAAAAAATATTATTAAATAACAAGAAACCTGTAATGATCCCTCAAACAGGATCCATCTATTTGCTGATATTTTAATTACAATTATTTTTTACAGTTTTCATTCCTGAATGACCTCAACAGATGCAGAACACCATGACTTATTTAGTTATGTAAATATATACATATATTTTAAAAAACCCAAGTTTTCTCAGCTCTGGCAAGGACTGAACAAAAGCTACCTCTAACATTACAGTAAAAGCTTCAATATTAGTAAATTCTAACCTTCAGAATTTATTAGATTAATTCATATGCCAGCAAAATACAAGAACCAGGCTACTCACCTTTTCAGGTCTCTAGGAAGAAAAAAATTTACTTTTTTGCCTGATCAGTAAAAATTCCTTGCTATTAATAGCCAAAGTTTTACTGTTAAGCAGACATAAGTCTAAATTATTATCATCCCTTCTACGCCACATGCTCATACTAATTTAGAGCCCAGCCCACAGAGATATTGCAACCCTGTTTGTTATAATTGCCTGAGTAATGAGATCTTCCAGGAAGTCCAGATAGAGAAAACTGGTCTGAATCCCTGAAATTTATTTTGCTAAGCTAGTTTTACACTCTAAGTCCTAATCTGAGATTTGCATTTCAAATAAAATGAAAAATCTCTGGTAGAACTATTGTGCTCAGAGCCAATATCCCTTGCAAATTTCTTAACCTACATTCTGTATGTAAAACTACAACTTACTGTGTCCAAAAGGGACATAATATTTAACAGACATATTCACTATGAGCAAGATGTTCTTCAGAATTATGAAAAGCCTTAATTAAATTTGAATCTTTCATGACTGGCTTGAACCAGCAGCTACCCAGAGATAAGAATATGAATTTAGGCAACTCAGATATTTTCCCAAGGTTGCTTATAATAATGAAGTTACCAACTTCATTAAGAGAGGTATGGTTTTTGACAGAAACTCCAGAAATCCAGATCTTGTCCTCTTATATTTAGCAGACTCATGTAATAGTTAACTACCACCACCTCTTTTGCCTGGGATGAATAAATACATGTTTGTAAACGGTTTAAATATTCAGATTCGAGTCTTACACTGCTTTGTACTTCACGGCATAATGAAATATCAAGTGCCCTGGATAAGCCTCAGAGTTCTCCAAGCTTTCCTTCGGCTGCAGGATGACTCCTGCCCTGGAATGCAGAAATGTGCCCACTTTCCACCCTCTCCCTTTCCCACCTGGCTTTTCCCCCAGCCACACTTCGTGTTGCATCCAGACAGGAGCACAGCCACTGATTCACCCCTCCAGCTCATGGCACCGTCAGCTACAAAGGTCATAAATACATATTTTGGCCTTTTAGAACCTGCCATAGCTCTCTAATTAAGATAATCCTTAGTCCTAACTAACAATCCAGGGAACAGAATTATTTCTGGTGATCACTAGAATGACTGCCTAAGGAATGCTACTTATACAGGCTCCTCCAGAGCTGTCCAGCCAGCCAAAAATCCTATTTATCTGACAGCTGAGAGAGCTGGGGTTGCTCAGCCTGGAGGAGAAAAGGCTCCAGGGAGAGCTCCCAGCAGTTTTCCAGTGCCTGAAAGGGTTTCAAGAGACGGACTTTTCACAAGGGCAGTAGTGACAGGAAAAGGTGTAAGGGTCTTAAGCTGAAGGAGGGTGGGTTTGCATTCAATATCAAGAAGAAATTCTTCCCTGTGAGGGTAGGAAGAGCCTGGCACAGGTTGCCCAGAGAAGCTGTGGCTGCCCCATCCCTGGCAGTGCCCAAGGCCAGGCTGGATGGGGCTCTGAGCAACCTGGTCCAGTGGAAGGTGTCCCTGCCCATGGCAGGAGGGGTGGAACCATATGATTTTGTGGTCATTTCCAACCCAAACCGTTCTATGGTTCTAGTTTAAATGTCAATTATTTCTTAATACAGATACCACTTGCTCTATTTCCCCTTCACATGCTTCAATGTCATAGGCAGAAAGGTAAAAAAACCTCTTCTTGCATTGATTATCCAACTTTGTAATAAGTAAAATCAAGAATGTTCAGAGGGTTTTTAAAAACAGCTAGAATAGGAACTTGGAAAAACAAGTTTATTTTCAGCTAGAAAGTGTAAAGTGTCCACAAAAAGGCAGAACGGGCAGCTCTAAAGGGAAATATAGATTAGCCAAAGTTGAGCAAAGACCTGATAGTGAATTACTTCAGGTAGGTGGAAGAATTGTTAAAGACTCTATGCAAATTATTGCTGGGGGTTCTTATATGAGGGTATACCCTTAAGTGAAGCACAGTACCTTGGCACTGTAAAACCACCACATTTGTGTGTACTGATGAAAGTCAGAGTGACAAGTATAAAGCAGTGACGCATTTGAACATAATATGCTAAATAATTTGACGTAAAATATAAAGAGAACTGAACATAGTTAAACTTACTGCACTATGAAGTGGCAAAGTTCAAGCCAAACATCTCTTTTCAAAAATAAATCCACTGAGTTTGCTAAGACAAGCCTGAATTTCAATTTTGGGGGGGCGGGGGGGAAATAGAGGGTGAAGGAAAAAAGAAAGCCCCCTTTACAAAATGCTAAATCTGACTGATACTTGATGTTTTAAAACACAAATCACTTCACAGCAACTCCTCCACGGGCCTGATGGATATAGAATTACAGTTCCTACTGGTACCATAACCAAATTTCCTGACTCATGTTTGCACAAAGTCTCATCCTTACATATAAAAGCTGACGCTGGCAGAATGGCATGTGCAAAGTGAGCTCCTCTCTGTAACACTTCCAGCAACTGCAGGAAGCCCTTCATTCCTCAATGCTGCTTTCAACCTTGCTCATAAAAGCTTAAAAAAGCCCATCATCATTTAATTTTGTATTGTTATCGGATATATGATGTTTTCTGTGTTATACACTGTATAAAGGAAAAATGCTTCTGATTTCGCAAATCTTAAAAGAAAAATTGCATTGTTACTGTATTAAGCCCAAAAAGTCTAATTATTTTAATTCACTTCTCTGTCATCTAACTAGTTCCAGCTGCCAATTAGTTAAAATTTAAGAAAAAAAAAAAAAAAAGCAACACAAGGAATAAATAGTTTGGATTTAAACTTCAGCTGAACAAAACATTGCCTGGTAAAATACACGAGAGGAAAGTTTCTGAGCCAAACTATGAACATCTCTGCTCTCAAAATAAACACATACAAAAGTCTGATTTGGTATTGCTGTTCACATCTTGATCTCAGAGTTTTACAACTGAAAGAAAGAAGTTAGATTATCAAAATATTAACATTTAAAATAAATTGTGTTTTTTATTTTCCTTCCAATCTCAGTTATTCACTTGCCTCAAGGTCACAGCTCCAAATTTTCTTCCATGAAGGTCAATATTTCAATGAAATCTTTGAAGTTACTTAACTCCAGGCCCAATGCCTGGGACCTGGGAAACTGCTCAGACCACACCTTCCCCCCACCCCCACCCCATGAAACTAAAATCATGCTCTGATAAATTGAAAGGTGAAGAGTTATAATAAAAGTAAACACTGAATTCATGCACAAATTAACTCTGCCCTGGAGCAAAGCAGAGGACAAACCCTTGACAGAATTAGAGAGAGATTACGTAGACATGATAAGCAAAATTTTCAAGGTTAGCCTCTGTAAAACTCCTAAAAGTTTAGGCAAACTAAACAGTGCTAAGACAGGGCCAGAAGATCTTATCATTCAGAGAAATGCATGGAGGTCCAATTTTCAAATCTTCTCCATTTCTTCCTTGATGTGCAAAGAGGATCATTGTAAAAATCTGCCACCTTGTCAACAAAGAGCAAACGCTCCTTGGAGTGCTATGGGAAGCATTGAAGGTGCAGAGTATTTCTGATTTTTAGGAAAATACCATGAAAGAATCACAGCATGGCACTGGTGAAGGTGTGAATGTTTCCATGCAGAGCAAAAGCCGTGAATCTTCACAGGAAAAACTCACTTGGGAGGTTGAGAAGAATGGAGAGCACTAAATGTTCCTTCACATGGGCAGGCACTGGAATAGGTGAGGGTCAGGGAGGGAATTGGTGCCAGGGGATGCTGAGCTACCCGAGGTGTGTTTTTCTGCAGCAGAACCTCAGAACAAAGGGCAGGGCTGATGACCTAAAAAACTGATTTCCTGCAATCAAAAGAGGCCATCCACATCCACAAGATTTCTAAGATAAGAAACCTGAGGTCTGGGATAGACTGCAGAGAAACAGTTCAACATAGACACAACAAAGACAAATATTTCTTATTGAGATTTCGTATTACAGAACCATCTACTCTCGGTTTACTCTGATTAAAAGCTCTGTCCTGAATTTGCTCAACTTTAAAAATGTGACATGAAGGCTCTTGTGAAGTCTAAACTCAGCTTTAGACATAAAGGCTTAAAAATGTATACTAAAAAGTCAACCTTTCAACTTTGCAAAATTTGTTTTCATATGAGTATTTTTCCCCCTCTGAAACACTCTGTGCTGCAATTTATAAGTAAAAGGAAACATCACTAGGCTGGTTCAATATTACCCAACCTGCATCTGTGGATACAAATATCCTGAATTCATGCTAACAGGAACTGACAGTGTCAAGTACTTCTGTATAAATTGAAGCTTCAGTAGCTATTTTGAGGAAAGTGTCTGCGGGAAACAAAGAAAAGGAAAAACACACTTCTGCTAGAAACAGCAAATTCAACAAAATTGAATCCACTCAGAAAGCACTAGATTAGGAACAGCAAATGGATCACTGTGAAAAGCACCACATCCCACATGACTCAGCATATCAACTAAAATACAAATTTTAACAGCTGTGCCTGTTTAATGCCTGTGCTTATAAACAAAACATCCTCATATAGATTGCTTCCTGAAGATTACTGAAAATATCTTTGGAAAAAAGCCATCTTCAAGTTTTTCCTCTTTCTCTGCCTGAAGGATAGGTATGACGGTTGTCCCCAAATAGGTTATTTCACCTGGTGTTCAAGAGACCAGCCCAGAGCACAGTTGGCTTTGTTACTTTCTTCCTTATCTTGGGAACTCTGCCAAAAGTCTCTGTGGCCTGTAAATTCTGCATTCTTTGTGCCCACTAGCAGTGGTACATCCTTCTCCTCAAGCTTTGTTATCTCCCCCTAGGTCTGAGACCACTGATCACGTCAAGCCCTAAACTTTAGCAAGACAATTCTACCGACAAGAACCTCATCATTCCAGCACCTGGGGATTATCACCAAGAGGCAAAAATTCTTCATGGCAAGTTAAACCTTGATTTAAAGTGACATATTTTGTAGGTTTTGCTCCTCCATTATTCAGAATGTGGGACATCTTACTCCCTGCAGAACTGGCCAACATCAAGTAATTATCTGTGTAAACGCTGTGCCACAGCTGAATTTCAAATCACAGCCTCCTATCATAATTGTTTTCCATACTTAATGGAGTAACACAATTTTCTAATTTTGAAAAAAACCGGGATTATGGAGATAGGTAATGCTGCAAGACAGACAGAACAGTAACTGGACATCCAAGAGCAACATTTAATAATTTTAAGATTTACAGAGGTGAGAGAAAAGTGTAACACCACCCAGCTGAAGAAACATTATTACAGGTGGCAAGAAGAACCCTTTATCCCTGTTTTTCCAGTGAACCCTAGAAGAAAAGTGATTACCCATGTGCCTAGAGACAGATCAGGAATGCACTGAAATCTGAAGCTGACTTTAGAGGGAACACAGAACAGCCCACAATGTGTGACAAGATATACAGGCCTCCTCAATGACCTGTTTGATAGAGGAGCTGTATTTGCTCACAGAGACACATATTTACCTAGGGAAGGCCCTTGAGGGATTCACCTCCCTGAAAACCCACTCAAGTGCTCAGTTCTTGTATTTCACACTCATCTCTGTGCACTGTTCTTTTTGACTCGATCACCACAACTGAAACAAGTAATAAGAAGATAATTTAAAAAAAAAGGTAATTGTATATCCAGTTCTGAGTACATGGGGAAAACTTGTTATAGGCTTAAAAAGAGTTCTGAAGTGCTCACAGTGCTGCTTCCACAAAGTGGATAAATCCAATGGCACAGGATACAAAAGAGATCTCAAAATTCTCCTGTTGCACCTTTTGGTATCAACTATGAGAGGTGTTCTCAAGTTCCTACCACCCACAAAGCCCATCAAGCAGTGTCTGCCAACCATTTCAAGGTATTTATTCTAAGTTCTACACAAATGTAAAACGAATAGGTTTCCATGTCAAATCATCTTAACGAGGGGAAGTCAAATCAATGCAAATTTCTCCTTACACATTATACAGGATATGAGGGACTAAGAAAGAGATAAGAAAAAGCAAAGCCCCAGTTCCCTGCATCAGGAAGCCCATTTGAATTTGCAAAACTCTGAAAGTATCTGTCATTTCCAGACAGTGACTGATTGCTCAGTAAAACTTAGGAGCCTCCACTTATGAGTCTCTAAAATTTCAATATTCCAATTCAGTCATTTTGGCTCACAGGTTTGCTAGGACACCTGTTTCAGAAAACTTCTGGAAGTTTTTCAAATCAACTGAATGCAAAAACTGAATGTAGGAACAGACATTCATAAACTGAGTGCTCTTCTGGGTTTTATTTTCATATTTACAGCTGAAGTTCAGGATGCTGTCAGCAAAAGTCATCACTGGGGCATATTTAAAGGATACCTTTTGTTCCCTGAATTCCCATTACTTTTAGGGCATGAAAAAAAACCACAAGTTAAACCATTATAACGAACATACATAGGGTTTCTCTAGATTCCTTTCCAGATAAGTATTTTGATAAGTATTTAACTACTTCAACACCAACAATGACACAAAAGGATTTGCCAGCAAAATAAAACTGTAGCTAATATTCTACTGCATGTTACTTCCAGTCCCAAGAATTCCTTCATATTGTTGAAATAACAGAAAAATTGCAAACGCTAGAGTATAACTGTACCCAAAGCAATATATTGTTATAAATTTAGTCAAATTGTACTGCCTCTGAAATAAATAGACACATTTGTACTGACATAGCAGAAAAATGAAAAAGAATTCTTATATTACTTTAAAGGGCTCTGAATGTCATCACAGCAAGGCCAGAAGTCATAAAAAGCACTGTCAAAACCAGGAGTGACACCTGGGGCCATGCTGATTGTCAGCCTTTCACACATCCTGTCTTGCTCCAGAGTATTTCCAGAGAATCAAGACTTCAAGCAGCTTTTTAGAGCTATTTGAAAGTCCTACTACACATATTTGGCCTATGAGTACACCTGTGGAGTTTCCTGAGGTAACAGCTTAATCATGTATTTTACTGTTGGGTAACAATGACTTTATTGGACCTGTTTGTTAAAACAGCCACAAAATGAAATTATTTCAGGCTAATGACTTGCGAAGTGGTTTAATCTCTAACAGCTACCAGCTGATTTGACAGCATGAAAAGTTTCTCAGAAGTTTTTTGCATATGGGGCCACTTGCATCAAAATCAAAATAAAACACAGACAAAAGATTATAGTATTGAAATGACCGTCTGTTGGATAACATTATCTTCTGCTTCTGTTTCAGGAGAGAAAAGGGAATCAGAACTCACTATCAGTTTCTTCAGTTTATTTAATTTTCCAGAAAATGGATCAAAGTCTGCTTCCATATCAGTAATTGTGGTATCTTTGTACTCTTCTATTAAATTTGAAAGGAAAATTTGATTTGCTATTATATAAGAGAGGTTTATTCCCCTTTTTTTCCCGTTGTTTTCAAACCTCCAAGTGAAATATTCAGTTTCATTTATTCCAAAGTAATATAGAACCTGTCTGTTCCTATTTGAAAAGAAGAATATGGTCATAATGGCAAACACTAAAAGACAGTTCTGCCACAAAGAAATTTCTTTTTCCTCTATTAGTGTTTATTAGTAAGGGGTAGTTAGTAATTAGTTTTGCTTTGTTAGTGTTTATTGATAAGGGGTAGGTGTTTTTCATGACTGTACTGTGCTGTAAACATGTACATTCCTGTTTACTCATTTGTTAAGAAAAGCAAATAAAATACATTTACAGTGAAATGATATTTATGAATATTCTGCCTGGCAAACTGTGCATTCTGCCTAGCATAGCACTTTTATCAGTCTCTATTTACTTGGAAGCTTTTCTTCTAAGTACCCAAATCTGGGTTTCCAAAGGAAGGGAGCAGCTGCTACTCCCATTTGCAATTAGTCCTGGATAATCAGAAGCTTTGATTAAATAAAAACTATAAATGGCTGGTAGATCCCAGCTAAATTTTAGAGTGTGAATTCCTTTGATAACAAACCATTTACAGTGAACACAAACTCCTCTCCCCATGCTGCAAAAATATAAAAAAGCAGTTTTCTAAAACCTGCCTTTTGCCAGTTAAATGAGAACCAGCTGTGCTCCACAAGCTGCACAGGAAACTGAGGATGCTACCAAGTTTCATAATTAAAATTAGGAGAAGGCAATCAAAGCAAAACAGATTTGGAGCACAATTCTTGAAATAGTTTTCTAACCCTTAGCCTGATTTACAATTATTATGAAATGTCACACACACTGGGCATAGTATGGGTGAGTGACCCTTGTGGGTTATTCAGTATTTTTCACAACAGAGCAGCACTATGCTCTGCAAAGCAGGCCAGAACAGACCTCCTCCTTGCACAAAAGCTTGTTAGAACAACCTTCCTTTCTTTTAGTAACAAAGGTTCTAATATGATGTTCTTTTTATACATATGGAGTCTGCCAGAGCAGACTGAAAATTGTACTTTGCAGTTTCAGGTGAAATTTCTACTTTGCACATATTCAGTTTTCTAAATTGAAGAATATTTTAATTCAAGAAATATTTAACGAATAGTTTATAAAGCTTATGACTGAAATTTTCAGTTTCGGTATAATCTGTACTAATACTAAAATACTTGGCACATACTTTTATTTACAGAAGATTACTTAAAGGAAAGAAAATACTGACTTCACTAATGCTGCTTTTCCTTTTCTTCAGATGGAATGAATGCATTCTTTAAGAGAACAACATATCCTACTTTCATAAGTGGTTTGTGCTCGTTTCCTACCTATCCACATAAAACAGATTATCTCCCCAAGGTCTTTGCTAGAGATTTTTTTTTTTTATCTCGAGTGAAACATCAGAATTCTTCTGTTTGAGAGCTGACTAGATTATGTTCATTAGTTTATGATCATCCCAGAAACACACTCATAAATCTCACTGCAATACCATTAGAATAAGATGTTCTGATTATGCTTTATTAAAGCAGATGCTGCCATGTGCATTGTAGAGGAATAAAAAATATGATTCACTACATTCAAGAGATCCTTGGCAAATATCTTCCCCTGTTCAAGTAAAATTTCTGAAATACAGTTTGGGTTGAAAATAGTGCAAATTGGAAATAAAACTACTTTTCTTTTTTTTTTTTTTAATGGGCAGTGCACACAGAAAGAAGAGGGCATCCCCAGCTAAGTCACCTGTGAATGTGGAGACCAACCAGACTTGTTTTCAGAAAAGGGTAAAGTAAAACAGGAGTTCCCATACTGTAAGTGCTGGAAATGCAGATTAGAAGGCAGCAGCTTAGATTTATCTTCACTAATTACTTTAACTGGCACACAGTCTGTTGATCTTAAAGAGTATGAAGACCTAACCAGCAAGTGAATCATTCTCTATGAATATTCATACACTTCGTGTTACTCTAATGAAAACAGCACTCACAGTCAGAAATGGGTAAGAAAGACCTGTAACAAAGGCTTCCTTTGGACCTGCATTTTTCTTGGCTTTGAGTATTCAGTTTGATTTCACCTCTCCAAAATAATTCAAGATTTTGTTGAAAGAGAATCAGCTGATGTGTTTTCTCCAAATTCACATCTGCTTCAGGAAAACATCATCAATTTACCACCATTTCCTTGGGTGACGTGCCAAAGCCTTCCCATACGATCACCAGTTCATAATTGCAACTTTTTGGAAGTCAGATCCATTAGATGCCATTTAAAGAATGGTAAATAATGACACATCCTATCTAGTCACATCAGGTTTCTTATCTTTCGCCCTCTATAAAGTGCTCTATTTTAACCTATTTTCAATCCTCAACTTCTTACACTCAGTTACTTCAATTTTAACCTGGAAAATTCAACTAAAGAGGGGAACACAGAATATATTTTATATATATCACATACACAGAGTTGAGAAAACCACTAATGGCTCCCCATGTAGTTGTTGATGATCTGACAGAGAAATAATGTCCTGTCTTAGGCGTCTGAAGATACCAAATTTTCCTTTCTTATCAGTATGAAAATTTACAGCTCTTTCCCCTCAGCAGGTTTCAGTCAGAGGTTTTGCAGAAATACTAGTGAACCACACAACAGTCATAAAATCTTGCTTTACAGGTTATCAAATTAGAGTTTAAAATCCAGGTCGTGCTTACAGTCCTCTAAACTACTACACTGGAACTTGGCAGATGCACATTATAAACACAAATTGACCTAGACTGGCAACAGTGCCATCAGGATTTACTTTTTATGTTTATTTCAGAAATAAATTCTCTTTTAAATTTAACTGCTTTGTTCTCTGCATCAGTAAATTTCCATATAAGAGCAAAGTGCTATTGGGAAATGGTTTTATGGCAAATAAACACATGAAGATGGAAACAAAAGAGGTAACTAATTTTACAAGGTCACAGAGACTTGAAATAAAAATGTCAGACTAAAACACATAGGCAGAGGCATCTAGCTACAAGAAAAAAAACCACCTTTATTTTGTTGCTTAATGTGTATCTATGTAAAAAAAGAACTAAAATACCCTAAAGGTGTGACAGGAAGAAATTCAACCTGCCACAGGTTATCAAAGACATCACCTTGGAGCTGATGCTTAGACAAAGCTAAAAAAGAGATTGAGCAAAGGTGGGACTCTCAGTTTCTTCAGCTCTTCAAAGTAACAGGTGAGTTGAGAGCACTGAACAGACAAAAGCAAACTGGGCAAAAATTAAAGAACTTAAAATAATTCACTGCTCAAACATTCCAATTTTCAGGGCATTGACTGAAAGTTGTTTCATGCACACCTACAGAACTCTGGTGACTGCTCAAGTGTCCCTCCAGGGATAGCCAGGGCTGCTAAACCCTTTTCAGTGGATTATAAGGATTTCAAGGTTATACCCAAAGAGGTTGAAATGACTTCTGGGGATGAGGTGGCAAACAATGATAAACGTCTCCAGAGACTTGAATGATGCAACTTCACTGATAGAAAAAGTGACTTCTGGCTGTCCTAATCTACTGCCCTGAACAATGTCATCTTCTGCTGCATGGGTATTTCTGGAAAACACAGAAAAGTGGTTTTTTGTACAGCATGTTCAATGATTTTGCACCTATAGTGAGTGATCATTATCATAAAACACATAAAACCTTATTCATCCTTCTCTGATAAACTAAATCATCACGTTACAGACTTCTAAAGCAAGGAGGGGGTTTCATCCTACTCCTGTAAATGTCTTTCCTGGAGGAAGGGAGCAGTAGGAAGGTGGATTTTTTGCTAATAAGCAGCAAAATCGAGGCCCTGCTTTACCTGTGTGAGCACAGTCCTTTGCTAATCTTACCAGGTCAAGGCTGCCTGAGCTCAAACAAATCCTTAGCTGTAGGGAAAATGAACTGAGTTTCTGGTCCGCCTCGGAGCAGCCTAACACGAGTGAAAGGGATGAGTGCCTTGTAGGGTTTGGTGGGAGTTTGTTTGTTTGGAGGAGAGAGACCAGAAAGAGGCAAACAGGAAAAAGTTCGGTAATCCAGGGCTGGAAGCAGAGCTGCACATAGAATAACAAAGAGGTGGCTCACTCTGTCTCGCTCTATTTTCCCATCTTTTGCACCCATAGGACAGTCTCCCTCTGCCTTTCCTGCCTGTTTGCTGACACTGTCAAAGCGTTCAGGGAAGGTGATTATTGAGGTCTCCACTCTAGTCTTGTCCATCTGTCCTCATCCCACCCTCCATTCAAGTACTCTCCACCACATGGAGTCACATTTTGCTGCCCCAGAGCCTGTATGGTCTGTCTGGAGAAACCACAACTCAGAGTAACAAGCATGGCAGGAAACTGGGAGAATGGATTCAAGAACACAGGAAGCACTTCTGTGGTGTGTGCCTACACCAAAACACTCTTTGTGTACACACACACCCACCCTGAGCGCTTTTCCACACTGCTGGTACCACATGAAGAAAGATGAAGTGAGATCAGATATAGGAGGAAGATAGCATTTATTTTCTCATCTTTTCCTATTCCTCCCCTTCCTGTCTTCCCTGCTTATCTTCAGTGGGTCGGGCTGCTGGAATAAAATCAGGATGGTGGCAGCAGTGCCCTCTGCCACTCTAATTCCTGGGCCAGGAGATGAAAGCAGCCAGGGAACCTGGAATGAGGGAACAATGCTCCCAGCCCAGCTCCTACCATGTTCCAGTCACACAGATCAACCAGTTTCTGCCCGCTCCCTTTAATTTGGGCTTTCAATAGGGCAGAGTCCCAGATGTGTGACAGATAAGGTGCTCTATGTTTTGCCAAGACACATGATTACTACCTGGCTCAGGTAAATAAAGCATTTAAGTTTCCAGAAGTGATGCTAACATTAGTTCAAAAGAGTTACGGACGAGCCATGTGTCTCTACAATAGAAAAAAATTTCGGAAGTCAGTGGTGAGACCAGTCGTGAATTATCCTTCAGCTTAAATCTTGTTACTGGGGACTTGAAATTATTTTATCAATTATAAATTACATCATTATTATTTTTACATGTTATTTTTTCTCATATTCCAGTGCCAACCTACACCTGTCCTCAAGACAAAGCTAAGGTTCTTTTGAGTTCTCCCTCTGCTTTAACTTACTCTGCATTTCCTGCAGGTAAAAGAGGCCCTTACAATTGTTCTCGACTGGAACTATGAGCAAGTGGATGGAAAATCCACATCATTTAAAAAACAACCTATATTTGTTTATGTTTGTCCCAATTTGACCTTTCAATTTCCAGGTATACAGAGCTCTACTCCAAGTACTTCTCCATTAGAAAGATAGAAGCATAAAGATTAATTGGTTTCAAACAAGTTCATACAGCAGATGCAAGTAAAAATCAGGAACACAGGCAAAGTCAATAAATAAACATGGAAAGCTGGAATTCCTCTTTGCTCTCCCACCTGCACTTCCCACATTTCCATGTTTCAGAATGAAGTCCTTCATGCACTTGTTCACATATTCCTCTTTAAAAAAAAAACCAACAAAGCAACCCCAGAAAAGTACCCCTCACCGATTGCCCTCCTGCCAAAACCTTAAAATTAAAGGCCTGACATTGCAAACGACCTTTTTGGCTGTGGAAATGCAAAGCGCGGTACCTGCAAATCTTCAAAAGCGCACACTGCAGCGCACCTATGCACAGCCAGACCCGCATCTGCTCACCTGCCGAATCGCTATTTAACATCTTCTTCTTCTGCCCCGTGCAAAGCTGAGCAAAGGATGAGACAGAAAGGAGGGAGGTTCCTTATCCTTCTTGCAAACGCTAGGTGTTTTGATCATAGCAGCACGATGCCGTGAGTGCTGGCCGATGGGGCTGGAGATCACTTGGCATCCCCTCATACTCTCACCTGCCTCATCTACGTGCTAGAAGAGCCAGTTTCACGTCCCAGCTACTTTTTTCCCCCCACAACATACTTTAAACAACCTTATTCCTCCCACTGTAGCACCCCATACACCTCTTTTTTCTATAGTTAATTGTCGAAGCCTGGGGAAGGCGGAAGGGGGGGGCTCCCACATCAGCGAGCTCGGCTGCAGCTGAGTGTCATTGCTGCCAGCGCTCGCTGAACCCACTTCCCTACGCCAGTAAAGCGCTTTATTTACCGACCTGCCGGTCGGACTCGAGTTTCGGAGCTTTGCCCGCCGCCAGAATAAATATTTACCTTACAGGAGCCGCGTCTGTTGAAAAACCCTGCTCCCGGCGGGATGGAGCGGGGAGAAGCAACAGGCGCTGCTGCTGCAGCAGCAGCAGCCACAGCCACAGCGCCGGCAGGGGCCCGCAGCGGAACACCCGCACCCCGCGGACCTGATCCTCCTGATCCTCTTCCTGAGCTTCTGTGCCTCGGCAGCTCCGGGATGCCGGGACAGCCGGGGCCGCGCTCCGCGCCTCCCGCACCGGGCGGACCCTCGCACGCAGCCCGGTCCCGCTCCCGATGCCTGGTCCCGATGCCGACCCCGGCTCGGCCGGGCTCGGGGCCGCCCCCAAGTGACGGCGCCCGGCGCTGCGGCCCCCCCGAGCGGGCAGGTGCTCCAGGGAATTCCTGCGCCGATCCCTGTGCACAGCATCTCCCCCCTCCTTCTCACTGGAAGTACAGCCGCCGACCGAAACTCTGCTGTTTTACCACGCATGGGTTTTTTTGGTGCGTACTCCTACACCCCAAGGGTTTTCCAGGCATCTTATTATTGACTGAGAAAAACACTAGCTACCCCAAAAATTTAAAAAACAGGTATTTCTATATTCGAAGTACTTCTTACCTACTTTTATTCTACTAGTAAAATAACAGCATAGGTCGTTTATATGGTTACAACTATTTCATATCACCCTCCCTGCTGACTCCTACGTAAAAATCAGGCCCTAATGCTCTGTTTATGACTGCAAAAAAATCTCTAGTGGAGGAAGACTCCAAGTACACAAACGTTAAACAAAACCACACTCATGAAGTGTGGCTTTTCTTTTGTCTCCAGAGATTCCAAGGTCACTCGTGGAAATGTGCGAAGTGCCGCGAGTTTTGGTCATTGGGAGCTCCCTGGTCACTAGGGGAGCCTGGCTGGGGAGGAATCTGATAAAGGGTTTCTGCTGACCAAAGGGGTCACGCCTCGCGATGATGTCACTTTTCTATGGGGCTGGCTAAACAAAAGTAACTACTTAGCAGAAAGTGAGATAAAGAGATTCCAGAGACATACACGATGTGATTAACACATACTTTTTGCTCTTTGTGAAGTGGTTGTATTTCAACCACCACGGTTTGCTGTCTTCCTTCTGGGACAATGATGTCTTTCACCTAAATAGCTTAAGCATGTCTAATATACACGTTGGTTTAATGTAATTTTGTTACTTACAACTCTTCTCCTCAATTTTAGAATCTCTTTATGCCAGAATAATCTTCCAGTGTATTTGGGGTATTAAAACTTGTTCCCTGTTACCAGGGAACATTCTCACTCTAAGCCACTCTCTGACCTTGGGAGGAACTACGTATTATTTCAGTTTTGCTTTAAACTTACATGTAACACCAAGGCTAGGAATCACATACCAGATATTCCAGATAAGGAATTGGACCTCATGTACAGAGCAGACGTGCCCAAGGTGGGAAAGGGAGAGAACAGGAAGTGAAGTAGAACGCCTTTGAAACATCTCTGAACACGCTGAAGAATAATTTAAACTGGCAGGGATCCATGGGCTGCGTATTAATTTGGCTTTTGGATGTTTCTTGTCTTTTCTCTCAGCTTTGAGGTAGTCCTTTTTAAATAGGTCACATAGAGGAGTGGTGAAAATTACACTGGCTGATAACATTTGCACCTTTCATAATACTGATACCAAGAACTATTGGGCAGCACTGCTTGTTGAGTATTGTTTAACCATTTGGGAAAGAGTCAGTGGAATTTAGACCAATCTGGGCAAAACAGATTCAAAACAGCCCCGTTTCCCCTCCTTTTTCCCAACTCACTGGAGGTCTAGGAGAGGTGTCTGGAGAACTTTCCACACCACAGAAGCAGGACCAGGCACCTCACTTACACCCTGATGGCTGTGCGGGGTTGTTACCTCCTATCTGGGTTATTCCTGACCTGGAATAGCCAAGCTCCTGCTGTTCTCCAGCTTTTCCCTGGGAGAAGCAGCGTCAGGCAGCACCTGGGAAGGTGAGCATGGACTTGCCCCGGTGCTGTGCAGGGGAATGGGGAGGCTCTGCAATTCCTGCAGGAGCAGAGGGAGGCTGAGCACAGAGCACAGGCCCCTGTCTGCTCATGGGTCATGATTCTACAGCTCTGTTTCTTTACTGTTTGACCTAATATTGCTGCACCAGCAGAAAGCAGAGAGAGTCTTAACTTTGAGCTCCCTTCAGCTTGGTGGTCCTGTCTGTCCTGTTCAGTATCGTGGTAATAAGTGAGTTAATTCTGCACCTCTCCCAGTGTAGTGGGTTCCAGGAGCACTCCCTCAGCTGTGCTGGCCTCCTGGCTAATTACCATTCCAGAAGTGCCCCCTTCGATGAGAGTGGTTTGTGTCTCTGCTGCAGTGGTGCAAACCCATGCCTGTCACAAAGCTGGCATTGTGTTAAGTCTTGCCCTCTCTCATGTAACAAGGGGCTTTATTCAGGGAAAGCAGAATCATCCTTCTCGGAAAAGACCTATGAGAAAAACAAGTTAGGAGCCCAAAGCAGAGCACTGCTGGACATGGCTTTACTGACCATCTTCATTTCTTCCATCCTGAAAAACAGAGTTACCTGTGAGATTCCACGTGTGAAATCCCACATGTGAGTTTATCCTAATGAGATTTAATCATCAGGGTTTATTTTTATGCCGTTGAAACTTATTGAGCAGAACTGACCAGGTTTCTTTTCCTCAGTGTCACAGTCACATTATGGGTCACTTTGACAATCCTGAGTTTCAGTTCAGGCCATATTCCTGGCCCTGCAAGTGTGCCTGGATGGTGCTTAGGCAGATGCATCCAGTGGTTCTTTCCTTGTGCTGCTCACCCTGTTACTGGATTGTGCAGAAGAGTGGCAAAATAGGTCATAGTCCCTGAAGGATAAGGGTCAAAACACTCTGAGATGAAAGCTCTAAATGGATGTGCTCCCTGGATAGAAACTCATGGTACTAAGGCAGGAAAAAACAAAAAAAAATCCTGTTTTGATACATCAATTTGCACTATGTTCCAAATTGCTGTTATATTTGCTGAAAGGTTTTTATGAAGCTGTAATTTTCCTGTTTATAAAGGAGAGTAAATGAGCTGCAACTAAAGTAGTCTAAATTCGGTCCCAATGACTCAGATATTTTAGTATCAATTTGCTCAGGAATTCTCACAAAGTCTCACGTCCTTCTTTATCAAATCTTTACTCCAAGGCTACAACAAAGTTTAGTCACGGGATGATTTCACTGCTTCCCCCAAATCCCAGCCCTCAGAGACAGCAGGCTGTGAAACACCAGCATTAAAACAACAAATGAACACTGAGATACAGGACTGTGAAAGCTGCAATGCTGTGTAATCTCTTGTTTTTGAGAAAAAGTGACCCACTGAAATACTCAGGGGTTTCCTTTCATGTAAATGGGGATAAATCAGCTGTAGACAGGAAATAATGTGTTGGGGAATCCTTCCCCATGGACTCCATGCAGCTAATCCATATGTCTCACTAGAAAGTGTAGCCTGCCTTATCTTTAGCAGAGATTGGTGGCCAGTCACGTTACCAGTTTCCTCTGACGCAACCTTCTCTTACCCCCTGAAAACTTTTTTTAACCCAACTGGCATGCTCTTTTGTTTTCTTTTATTAAGTGGTTAAGATATGCCCGTGGTTTATTTAATTTGGTGGAAATAATTTGAAGCATTCAAATTGAGAGTTTGAATAAAGGTGTTTTGCCTCTACATAAAAGTAAAAATTCTGCATTTAGGAAGTAGAAAATTGAGATTTTGCAGGATAGATACACCTACTTGATATGAAAACAGAATTTATTATTATTATTTTTCTCTGTCATCATTTAGCAGAACACATAATATAAAGTTCTTCTTACTAGGACAGATGTAATACACTTTAAAAAAAATTCCTTAATATGTTGATAATTTTGCCAGAGAGAACTATATTTGTTGAACACTTTTGGGGTTTTTTTTTCCCCCAATATTTTTATTCCAGAAACTTTCATTGGCACATGCAATCCTTAAAAAAGCCTTTTGGGAACCTATGATGACTCTTTCTCAGCCTGTTTAAAGACATTTAAACCAGGCATTGATCTCTTGCTGCAGTAGGAATTGCACCTGAGACAGGTGGAATGATCCAGATTTAGGTGCTGCTGCTGCAAGTTCTTGGCGCCATCTCGTGTTCAGCTTTTAAATCACTCGCGAGTCATCCAAAGAGTTTTTGGGATGAACTCCCAGGTAAACGCAGCCTCCCCATTTTATAAATTGAGGCATTTTATAAATTCTGGGGTTAGCCAGAATTTATGAGCCTGCCTTAGTAAATCAAGGGCTGGTGGGGGCAAGCCGCAGTATTTTCGGGCAGGCACAACTCTTTATAACATCTGCATTTGCTCTCACCGTCAGGCAGCTCAGGAAATACAGTTTATTCAGTGTGTTGTTGCATGTATTTGTGGAGAGAACACAGCCCCATACAAGCTGGTATTCCATCTCCTTCCGTGAGGCAATGTTGAGTCAGGGGATTTGTTTCAGTCATAACATTGGAGGATTTGACAAATGCCTAAATTTGTTGTAGAAAAAAAACCCCAAAAAATGCTAGAAAGTCTTGTGAGTTACAGAAGGTGTTATTAAGCTGTTTCCTGACTGAAAAGATTATATTGCCATATTATCCCTTCAGGAAATCTCCCAGCCAGATTTTTTTTTTTTTTTTTTTTAATGGTGTTTCTTATTTTAAAGAATTCACAAAAAATCCTGTACCTTCAGACATCAGGAGAGGCTGAAACAGCAGGAGAACTCTTGAGTTCAGCTTACCTGCAAGCTTTGAGGCAGGGGCCAAGCCAATCTCTTTCTCAGGTGACGTCCTTGGCCACGTCTGTGTGTCAGGCTGCTGGTTGCTGTCACACAGCCCTTCTCCTCACAGCCACACACCCAGCTGCACTCAGCCATGCCTTCGCTTCCGCCTGCCAGGCAGACCTGGGGCAGCTCTGCCCCTTGGTGCTGTGATGGAACAAAACACCCTGTGCTGGTTTAGCAGCAGGAATGAGCTCTGGGGTGTGACTTGTCCCAGGGCAGGCAAGATCAGCCTAAGCCCCTTTCATCCAAGCCCAACATGAGCCAGAGCAGACAGGGTCAGCTCCTGTGACTCAGCTGACACACAAAGAGCTCTGTCACACGCCTGAGCTCTGGCTCTGTTTGCTGGGCAGCTCTGCTTCGCTGTTTTCTGCTGTTTGCAGAGAAGTGACTTCACAGGGTCACAGTGGCGCTTTCTGTGGAGATTAAAGAGTTGTGTAACTGGGTCTCTGCTGATTCACATCCTAGGTGTCGGGCTGAGAGCAGTCATTAGGGTCTATTACAGAAAAATCCCACTGAAAACCCTGGCCCCAAACCCCGGCCCAACAGCAGGAAAAGCAGCAGGTCCCTGTCTTGACCCAGCAGCTGATAACCAACGTGGGTGTACCAGAGCTTGCAGGGGCTGGAAACTGTGAGTAATTGACCCTGATTGACAAAACTGAGTCTCTGCTGATTCATAGCTTAAAATTATCCGAAGTGTCAGTCTGAGAGCAGTCATTAGGGTCTATTACAGACAAAATCCCACTGAAAACCCCAGCCCCAAACCTCAACCCCACAACAGGAAAAGCAGCAGGTCCCTACCTCAGGTGCTTGTCTGGGACCCAGTAGCTGATAACCAACACGGGTGTACCAGGGCTTGCAGAGCCTGGAAACTGTGAGTAATTGACCCACACTGACAAATCAGTGGGAACTCCTGGATTTACAGGTTCCCTGGGACATGTGACCCGGGTTTCCTGTCAGAGCCCTTCTCGACTCTTTCTGTAATCTGAATTTTAGCCATTTTCCCATTTCCTTGATTCATCTCTCTACCTTCAGAGAAAAACTTGGTGTTTTTGTGAGACTTGATCTAGCACCTGAGTCCCGTTTTGTTTATCCAACAGGTTGCAGGTTTTCAGCAGTTCTTCACTCTTAGAGTTTGTTTGGTTTCCTTTTTATCTTTTTTTAAGTCTAAAGGGTCTCTTCTCTCTGCCCTGCCTTTGAGCTGTAAACACACTTTGTAGATGACTGCCCATATCCTGGTCACTATACTTTCATTTCATTTTAGAAGTAACCAGGAAAATGGCTCGTGATATTTTTACTTTTTAAAACTTAACTAGCTTAGAAACTGGACTACAGCTCGGGGGTAGAAGCTGTACAGCCTTCATGTACATTTTACCACCTTGGGACTGGAATCGGTGGGGAACCAAGTTAATTCCAGCACAAACCCTCTCAGAAGGGTTGTTTTCAGCTTGACCTCAGTGCCACAGCTGCAGGAGTTTTGATTGACTCTGAGAAAACCTGTGTTTCACTGCCAGTGACCTCTGAATCCTCTTGTGATTTCATGCTGATTGCAGCTATGTAAGCCTCCAAATAAACTTGTCTCTGTTTGAAAACTGAAACTTTGCTTCTGTGCTTTGCCATGCTTTCTGTTAGTTCAAATAAAAACAGAATTAATCATAGAAAAAGATATTTATGAGCAGTGTGAATGTCGATATTTGGGCAGCTAGCAGGCCTTTTCAGGTAATTTGCAGTTTAATTTTCTCTACACAGATCCAATCTCAAATTCAAGATGTATTTGTTTTTGTGTGTTATCTATGCATTATTTTATTCTCTGCAGCTTTTTAATGTCCTCTGTCTTTGACTTGTAATATTAATGAATAGTTAAGGGATTCTATCTCTCAAAAAGTCCTCTCTGAACAGGAAATAGTGATGCTCGGTCATCTTTATTGGGGTTCTGATATTTGTTTTAGTAGATGTACTCTGCTCTTGATATGGAACTAGATTTTTTGCATGTTTATAATCACCATTATGTTCCTCCTAATATGAATTTATGTCCAGCCAAAAGAAGTACCTCACTATCAAAACCTTGCTGGTATGAAAATAGGTGCATTTCTGTCATAACTATAGGTTGAGACAGTGGCTTTCTGATCCTGATCTGAATTGTGGCTCATGAATTCAGCCTCAGACAAGTTTAATTTTCTGCTATTGTGAAAGACTTTTTCCTGCTGTTAAGATCTTAAGATTTCTTCTGGGACTTTTAGCTGAAATATTTAGGAAGATGTACACTTTTTTTCAGGTTCCTTTAAAAATCTCCTTTGTTCCTAAAGCCTAGCTCACCATGCATGGAGAACCTAAAGCACTGACTTTTCCCAGTGCAGCTGTACACAGAGAAAATATTTGTTTCCCTGAAGTAATGAAATGAATAATGACAGGAATTCAGCTTCTGCTTTGCTTTGCTTGTGCATTGTCAGATATCAGGATCCTCTTTCTGTGTACACACCACATTCCTTTTAAAAAGCATTCACATCTTGTTTATGAGCATTCCTTGCTGTTTTTCTGGTTAGTGAGTCATGTGATGTTGTATTTCCTCACCAAACAGCTCCACAAATTCTTTTAGTTTGGACACAAACAGGGGCGAAATGAAAAGAAATGTTTATTGGTACTGATATTTACAGTGTTGAAGTTAATTTGGTGTTGTGAGTAATATCAGACAACGTAAATATAAATATTTCACCAAAAATTTTTCATGTGGACATGACAAGCAGCACGTTCCTCGCCCTCTGGCTCCGTTAGAGGGAGTCAGTAGAATCATATCTAGTAAGAAAACTGCAAATTAATTGTGCCAGCTGGATGTCAGTGCTGTGTTCTGACTGACAAATCTATGGAGGTTGACATTGCAGAAGGTGGGTGGGGACAATTCAGAAGTTTTATTGGAAAAAAATTAGATCTCTTCTGTTTTTCAAACATCAAAACATAAAAGTATATAACCATTGCCAACATATTTTTCGTTGCTTGGATAGAAAAAAATGTGTAACTTCATACCTGTTGGTTAGTAAAACAAAGGTTGCTTTAAGTAAAAACTTGATAAGGAAAAAGATTTATTCAAAGTATAGATTCAAAGCTCTGGGCCCCTCACTGCAGGAGGGACATTGAGATGTCGGGGTGAGTCCAGAGAAAGGCAGCAGAGCTGGGGAAGGGTCTAGAGAGTCCTGTGAGGAGCAGCTGAGGGTGTTTAGCCTGGAGGAAGGACATTCAGGGAAATCTTATCACTCTCTAGGACTGCCTGACAGGAGGCTGCAGCCAGGTGGGGATGGGCCTCTCCTCCCAGGAAACCAGAAACAGGAGAGGAAATGGCCTCAAGCTGCACCTGGGGAGGTTCAGGTTGAGTACTAGGAGCGATTTCTTCACTGAAAGAGTGGTTAAGCTTTGGAAGGGGCTGCCATCCCTGGAGGTGTTCAGAGAAGGAACAAGACTTGGCACTGGGTGCTGTGGTTTGTTTGACACGGCAGCGTTCGGTCAAAAGTCAGACTTGATGACCTTGGAGGTCTCTTCCAGCCATAATGATTCTATAATTCTCATTAATTACCAACCACAGCTTGTGTTTTCCTTTGAAATTTAATAAGAAGTTATTTGTTTACAAGGCTGACTAGGAATGTAGTGGTAACAAATCTGCAAAGAGAATGTCAATATGTTATTTTTCTCATGATATCAAATGCCACGGGGAAAAAAGAGGGTTCAGGGTCACCTGGAGGTTGTTTAAGCTTGTTTACATGCAAGTTCTTTAAACTTACAGCCATACATTTTGACTTTACTGCTGTCATTAATCCTGAAAATTTATGTTTGCATTTTATGGCCAAACAACTGAATAGAAAATGCATTTTTTTTCTCGATGTACTCACTAGCTCTCAAAATGGGTGAGTAAACAAGCAATTCACTGCATTCAGCAAAATCCTTTTTTTTTTTTTGCCAGAAAGATAACTGAAATAGAAGTTTTTAGAGGTCATCATAGGAGGTTATATTTTCCACAGTGATACACACACCTCAGAGGTGATTGCCCTGGGACTGAAATACCTGATTTCAGACAGTTTCCTCATTTTCTGGGGACCTGCATAAAGAATACCTAAAGCTTTACATCAGGTTTTGTACCTTTTCTGCCAAAGCTGCTTTCACCAGCTGTACATGTGGCACTGGGGAGCTGGCACTGAAGCAGGATGCAGCTTGCAGACACATTAAAACCACTTTTGGAAAAACTCCCTGTGAGCGTAAAGCCAAGGTAAATCTTTGTAGCTCTTCTAAGGAGAGCCATCCGTCTGCATGAAACAGATATTGATTTCAAATTGAGAATGTGCACAGAAGATGACGTTGGCACTTTATCTTCTAATCCTCACCTGAAGAAAATGGAAAGTGATAATGCCGGCACTATAAGGCCTCTAAAAAAAAAAAGCAACTGGTCATGTGCATTGTTTAAATTAAATATTCTGATGAAGCACATGTGTTGTTTAAATTAAATAGTCTGAAAAAAAAATATTTTAAACCCCCACAAAAGCACTTAATTCTCTCTGGTATTTGTTAATTGTTACAGAGAGTTTCAGGAATTACATGGGAAGGAGAAAATATACGATCAGTCCTGCTCCCAAAAATACTATATAGAGGATTAATTATAACAAACTATTATATTTGGATAAGAGAGAAATATAGAAGAAGTTCATGGTCTAACTCATTGCATCAGCAATTAGTGTTCACATGTTGGATTTTTTCCTTTGCCAGTTAATTAAGAATAAGAAAATTATGACTAACTTTGAGGTCACAGAACAATTGAGCATAATAATCCTCTATTAAATCATCTTTACTTGGACATCCTAATGAAAATATTGTTTCTAACCTCGTGTATCACAAACATGGGACAAGAGAACTCAGAGCTATAAAAGGATCTATTTTTCAATGATTTTATGCCAATCATATTTCAAGGCAAATGAATGCAACATCAGATCACACAGAGTGTCCCATGTACAAATACAGAATGGTTGGTCTGGTTGAGTGATTTTTGTCAGTTTTGGAGCTCCCACTTTCCAGGAGGGGCATGGATTCCTAGTGAGAAAACAGACACTTGGTAATAAGTTCATTTTTCTCAGTTAACATCCCAGGATGGCTCAGACAGTGCCCCAGAGACTACTCCTCCTTTCTGCAGGTAAGTGCTGTGTTATCAATCCCCTGCCAAAAGGCAAGGTTGCTCAAACCATATTGTTCCTGAGAGTGGAAACTGTTAGTCCTCTGTCACTGGAAATTTCTGAAGTAGAAAGGTCTGTGCCAAGGCCTTGTAGCCAGAGGATTGTCTGATGTCTGACCTGACTGCAGTTTGAATTATTTCTGTCCATTGGTGAGATGGGGAACAGCTTCTTGTCCTCTGCTTTACAATATTACAATATCTGCTTTTAGATTTTTAAAGCTTGGGATTCCTTCAGAATTGTGAAAATCATTCCCACCTAAGTGTAGTTCTTTGCTCTTGCCCTTACTGAATTATCTCCCTTTTTTTTCCCGACCATTTTTCAGATTAATTTTTGTAGGAATGAGTAGGCCAAAGTTGAGTCTTTACCAAGGACTGGAAGTGACAGTTTGACTGTAGGGAGCAAAGGCAGCAAAAAATGGAGCCTCTGTTTGGTCTGTGTTCATTAGAGAACTCACCGTCCTCTTCATGACAAGGAGTGAGGGGAGTACACCTCAGTGTCTATCAAGTCTTTGAGCTCACAGTTTGAGAAAAATTACAGCCTAAATACACCTCCTGATCTGGTAAAGTCAGGAATGACAGCACCACTCTGTATGGTTATGGGTTTATTTTGAATTCATCCCGGTGTTACAGGTAAAAACAATCATGTCTTTCCCTACTCGAGGTCAGAATTACCTACACAGAGTGTGGGGGTATTTAACAAAGGAGGATTTTTCTTTACAGGCAGATATTGTTCCAACACATTTTAAAGTGGATATTTCTACAGCTGCTCCCAAAAGTTCTGGATCTTTCACCTTTAGTTTTCAAATTAGTCGGATGAATATAGTACTGGGAAATAGAAAACGAGGTCAGAGTCTGCTAGGAACCCTCAACAATTAGCCACCTCAGAAGCATTTCCTTTTTGAGATACTTCTAAAGGTTTATAAAGTGAAACATTTTTCCACAGATTTTTTTCCTTGTTCTCTTACTCTTCAGAACCAGTTCAAAAAGCCAAAAGAAAAGCCCCAGTCCTGCAATCGTGGAGTAGGGACTGACTCAGTGGATGGGGTCAGTCGCACAGAGAAGTCAGCCCTAAATAAGAAGGAAAAGCAGAGGGTTATCTGCAGTAAACATGACACTTTCACAGGGAGCAGTCAAGAAGGTTCTTTTATTAACCTTTTCCACATAAAAGATTTACTTGTTCAAAATTATTTTAAAAGAGATTTAAAATAACAAGGGCTGTTGAAATATTTTGCAATAATGATTAAACGCATGGTTTATGCTGTCAGTATGAACAGCAGAAAACTGAGTAATACCCAGATATTACAACAGAAAGGTGATTAGACATTGGAACAGGCTGCTCAGGGAGGTGCTGGAATCACCATCCCTGGAGGTGTCGTGGTATCTGGTCAAAGTTTGGACTCGATGGTCTCAAAGATCTTTTCCAAATTTACTGATTCCAGGATTTTGTAAATTCCTTTTTTCTGGAGTTAGGGCTCAATACGGTGGAAGTGTAATAAAATGTTATTTTCCTATATGCAATGCAAAGCCCTGGAAAGTTCAAACAACTCAAAAAGACACAGGTTCTGATTTCTGCCTTCAGGAGGAGCCATTTCTTCAGTGTTAGGAGAGCTGTATTTTAAGGTTTTTGGTTCTGCAGCTTCTTTGCTGAGCTTCCATGCACGTCCTGCAGCTGTGTGGGAAACAGCACAGGGGGGAAAACATAAGCTGTGACAGAGCAGGGTGACAGCAGGCAGGCAACTGTTGCATTTTTTAGTGATAAACCCATCAGTAACAAACATGTAGTGTGTGCTTTTCTGCTATGGTGCCTTCTCACGTGAATGCCAAAGGGGTCTCTCACCCTCCAGGTCTAGGCAGGTAGGAATGAAGAAGAAAAAAGAATAAGAAGGTAATTTTCTGACAAACAAACTTTTTTCTGATGGGCACTGTGAAAATAAACCCATTTAAACTGGCATGCTCCTAGCATCAAACTCTGCTCTACTGGTAAGTTGTTTTTAGCAATCACAGATCCTTGTTATCCCCAAAATCCAAATAAGGAAGCACACAGTTGTCAGAAAGCTTAAGTTCATTCCACAGGTGTCAACAAACCAGAGAAAGCTGAAAACCTTTGTGTCTATGACAATTCTGACTGCTTCAAGTGCAAACAGAACATAATCATTGCAGATTATTCTGACCTGAGCCACCTTTCTGCAGAAGGGATGCCAGAAAGAATGGAGGGTATGGAAAACGAGGAGGACCTGTGCAATGAAAGCCTGCTCTCAGCGTGGGAAGGGGCAGTCGTGATTTAATGCAGGAAAAGGATGAGGTGACTGCAGTGTCAGGGAGGAGGTGAGGGGCCTCCATCACAGCCAAAGCAGCGAGGAGAGCTGCTTTTGTTGGCAGGATGATGGTCCTGCTGCCAGAGCAGAGGGCACTGGCTTCCCCTCTGAGAGCTGCTGCAAAGTGAAACAGCCAGCCCTAGAGGAGGGTCTGGACATGAAAAAGCAAAAAGCCAGTGGTTCACATGAAGTGAACACAGTGATTCAGGAGAAATGAGCACATGGAGAAAGCGCAGCATAAAAAGACTGGAATAACAAGGACAGTAATGGATGTTATCTAGATGGTGAAGGCAGAGGTCATAAACGCATTTGTGTTTTCTGTTCCCGATGAAGACTCCTCTGTGTTCAGCCCCTTGTACCAATTCCATTTCCATGGTAACAATCATATCATCTACCTGAACTGGAAGGCAATGCCCTCTTTCATGCAGTCTTGTCATGGCTGCCTACTGCCTCCTGTCAGTCCTTTGTCCTTGCTTTTTGGAGACTGCTGTCTTGGAGCAGATTATTCAGTTCAGGTATCGGCCACTCCTTCTCTTTCTGAACAGACAGTCCTTATTTCTGCCCTTTGTCGTGTGGGAGTTAACCAAATGTCTCTTCTGACTTTCACAAAAATACCTGCTTGTGTGCTATCAGTTACGAAAATTAATGACATCATATATATTTAAGAGATTACTAGGAAGCTGGAGGAGAATCCCGGCCATCTTTTTCCCACAAGAGTGTTGACTGATCAGCAGAGCAGACCCCATTCACAGACCTGATTCTCTCAACTGTGTCACTGATGCTGTAAACCCAAAGACACTGTTGCCACCACAGCCCACAAAATTTGTATTCTCCCCCAACCCACAGCCCATTTCCCAGCTTATTTCATGCTGCAGGACCAGCAGCCTAATCTGTGTTTTGCTCCAGGAAGAGTATGAGCAATACTGAAGTGCTGTAAGCTGTATTTTATCTTTGTCATAGCCAAGGTGAAATGTGTGTGGTGAAACTCCCAGGTAAGTGCAGGAATGGGACGCTATAATACCCATGGGGATTGAGAAAAACAAAAACAGCATGGCAGTTCACCCTAAAACTGTAAAATAGAGCAAGAGGGAACCTCAGACTGAAAAGATCTTCCACCTCCAGGGCTGAAGAGCTTCCCTCAGTGGCCTCCCACAGAGTCCTTGTGAGGCGCTGGCACAGTGGCCCAAAGGATGCCAGCTCCTGTCCTGCCCCGTCCCCTGGGGCTCCATGCAGGGGATGTGGGATCTCCTCACACTCCTGGGACAGGGCCAGGTGATGGGAAAGCAGGGCCCACGCAGAGTTTGACAATGAGCAGCTGTTTTCTGGAGTGCTGGGAGCCCCTGTGCTGGCTGGCTGTGCCTCGCTTTGCTGCTGGTGCGATGCCTGGGTGCTTCACCCCCTCTTGGGCTTTAATTCATTGTAAAGGTTGCATTTCCAGGGCAGCAAGGCTCAGAGAAGGCCTGAACTTTTGAGGATTGCACATTAAAATCTTCATATAGAACATATAGAATAGTAACTTGGCCTTTTTCTGCTGTAATAGTGTGGCACAATGCACATCCCAAGAATGCCTTTTCTAAACAGCAGACATATTTACATCCGAGGCCTTTATTTCTTCAGTAAAGAAAATTACACCCTTTCCAGCATTCTGAAGGTAGCTGATGCCATTCTGCATTTACATGTTTGTAATTTTACAGACGAGGAATAATAAACCTCTCCTGTTAAAACTTAATATCTGGTTTCTCTGGAAAAATACTGCCTTTAACCCATGGTCATGCAGGAATCCAGTGCCAGCCCACCTTCCTTCCAGCCTGAGGATGTCTTTGGCTGTGCATCCTCTGCCAGCTGTAACACAGAAACAAACAGTCTCTAAGGCTGCTTTGAATGATTTAGTTCCTTTTGCTGAAGGCAGAGTATCACTGGTGCAGTCTATACACTCTTAATTGTACTCTGGAGCTCCTTTCCAAAATCATTCCCTGATGTTTGGCTGTTCTCTGGAAGCTGTTTCTGAACAGAACAACAGCTCTCTCACTGTAATGAACAAAATGGGCTTTCTGTAGGAACAGCTGTGGATTTCTTTTCAAGTACTGTTATTTGTGGTTCTTCTGGGGGGATGATTTTTGTGTGTTTTTTTGTTTGTTTACTATTAGACAAATGCAGCTGTCATTCAAATAATTTTTAAAATACAGTCTGTACCCGTATTTCACAGTAAAAGCCTCTTTTTTTAAACATTATTTAATATATTAAACATTATTTTTGAAGCCAAAGTACCTGGAGTTTATCTGTGACTCACAAACCCAGGACTGAGCAGTGCCACGCCCTCACCTGCACTATTGTGCTCATCTGAGCCACCTTTTCCTGGAGCTGGAGGATAGGATGAGAAAGATTCTGCTATAATCAATGGAAATGGCTTGAAACATTGGGGAAAATGCCTCACAAGTAGATGCTGAAAGAAAACTAATAAGAAAAACATCAAGGAGTGACATGTAAAACCTTTAAAAGTACTGTATGATAGAGAACAGTTCACCTAAGAGCATTCACAAACAGTAATATGCTCAAAAAATAGTGAGAAGTGGCAACCTGAAGCTGATAAAAGTGAATATTTGTCTGCAGCTAATGTACTGGCAGGATCAACAGTGGTCTGTACAGCTACACGGATAAGAACTGTGGAAATTTCACAGAAATACTCTAAAAGTTCAATGATGAGGAGTAGCCTTGATGGGATGTACGAGAGTTATATGTTAAATATAAACCCTGATTGTGGGAGTGTGTATTCCTACACTTTGTGGTATAATGAACCTCTCCTCTTAAAACTTATATCTAATTTGTCTGGAAGCATGTGATTTTATGTTGCTCACTAGAGAGCTTTCTACGGTGATCTGCAGAGTTGTGAAAGTTGTCAAAGTGTGTTTTGGTCTGGAAGGATTTCTGA
Organism: Picathartes gymnocephalus; assembly: GCA_013390045.1. Taxonomy (NCBI): domain Eukaryota; kingdom Metazoa; phylum Chordata; class Aves; order Passeriformes; family Picathartidae; genus Picathartes; species Picathartes gymnocephalus. The sequence goes on from WEKY01014521.1 coordinate 41,253, forward strand.
TTTGATTTCCATGGCACTGAAGCAGAAAACACAGTTTCAATAGGAAGAGAACCTGTCAGAAATGTTTGGTTTTTTTTTTAATTAATCTTAGGATTTAAGGCTAACTTTTTTGTGTGTGAGTGGGTTGTACATGTGTGGTATTCAGTCATAGTGTAATTTATATTAATGGAGTCTTCACATATTCTTTATTGGATTGCTGGGGTACGTAAGTCTAAAGTTATGTAAAATAGATGAAAGTTGTAACAGATGGGAATAATGTAATTTTAATGCACATTAATGGCTGTGTTGACCTGGCACTGGTGGCTTTGAAGTCCATTTGAGAAGCTGCTAAAGGCTCTAAACCTTCTGCTCTGTGTGAAGCTTGTAAACGATCTGGGATCCATCACCCCAAGCAAAGAGCTGCTTTTCTTTAGGATTGTAATGCACAGTGCAGTGGCCACCCTGGCGTTTGGGGAAAGGCAGTCCCGGGTTTGTGTGAGCACTTAGAGCACCCAAAACATCATAAACACACTGGATGCGGGAGGAGCCCCCAGAAGGAGAGTTGTAGACCACGTGGAGGGTGTTGCAGGCCATGAAAGCTGCCTCAGCATCCCTGCTGCTGCAGGGCGTGTCCCAGCTGTGCTCCACGGCCATGCTGCCAGCGTTGATTTTGGTGACGACCAGGTTGCCCCCGGTCTCTGGCTCTGCATGGAGTGCCCACAGCCCCTGCTCATCGACAGCCAGGTCTATTTTAGTCTGTGGGGAGAGCTGGTAGGCAGGAACCCTTCCAGCCCCTGGCAGCAGCATCTGGTCGGCTACGCTTCTTCTCTGGATGTTGAATTTAACGATCTCGTTCAGGGAGCCGTGTCTGTGGTAGAAGAGGAACCCCTGGTAGATGACGTGGCCAGTTCCCTCCCAGGGCAATGGCAAGGGAACTCTGCGAGCCTTCACTGTCTGGTTGTTCTCCATGAAAGTCATGATGTTTGCAAATTCCAAAATCACGTTATTTACAGAGCCACTTAATAAATAAATCTTTGCGTGCTTTTTGCCAGGATCTTTCATCCAAGAGCCGTGCTTTCCTCCAGTCTTCTTAACTATCTTGAGGGACCTTATGCCTGCAAGAACGTGGTCACAACCTGCAAGGAAACACACAAAGAAAAAAAATAAAGCAGAATATCTGTAAATTTTCTAGTTTCCTTTCTTTGAATTACTTAGTGTCCTTTAAATTAATCTCTAAGGCCAGAGTCAGTGTATCAGTAAAGGTGTCAGCAGCATGGCTATGGTAAGTAGTGCTGAAAATAGTTTTATATGATATATTCCTGCTAAGAATACTGTATTATCTTCATCTACCTATAGACTATTGGGTTCTGTTCTATTACACCAGTGTTATCCAAAACATTTGGATATTTGTGTGCCTGAGAGGAGAGCAAGAGCACAGTTTGTGATTTTATCATTATTCTTGTCTGTCCTCTTACAGGGCTATAATTTTTACTTCAGAGAACTGACTTCTGGTTTAGATCAAAACATTAAAATAATCAGATTTATTTCTTGTTGGAGGCATACAAATTAAAATCCATTATCCATGTGTATAGCGTTTTTCTTTCGGGACTTATCCTCAGGTAGCCTCTTTTTTATGCATTTACAGTATAAATAGAAATAAAAATAGATCAGCATAACAGAAAGCCAAGACACTGGGCTATCTTCCCATTGCCCTTCCCAACACCTGCACGCAAAAGGAGGAGAACAAAATATAGATCACACAACCGGGGGTGTGCATGCACTAAGGCAGCCTCTGAAGGAGCTGCTGTGAGGTCTGTGCTGTCAGTTCCTGAGCCAGGAGCATGGCTGGTGGATCTTTGCCTCGTGTAGGGTTAAAATTGGTGTCAGCAGAGAGAGAGGAACAGCTTTGGCTTCTTTACCTGTTGTGTGCACTCTGCAGGGAGGTTCCAGGCCAGAAAGCACCAAGCCTGTGAGGACTCAGCATTTAGACTCAGATCTTTATCAAGCAGCTTCCTTTCCAGGATAAAACTACTGCACAGTACATTAACCAGCCTGTTTACCAAAGGCACTCATAAATTACGAGGCGCAGTATTTGAAGTTTAAAGAGTTGCTTTCGGTGGAGTGCAGCCATTTCAGTAAACAGGACAAACAAAGCTCTAAGGCAGGAAGTTCTGGCAGCAGATGAAATGGAGAAAGCAGCACCAGCCCCCCTTTTTTGGTCTGATATGAACCTATTGAAGTCAGTGGCAGGATTCCAGTTGCCTGTAGAAAGCCATCTTTATGTCATTTCTGTGAACTGATACCCTCTCTTCAAAGTTTTTGGATATTGCTGCTACTGCATGGACTTTTCCCTCACTCTGGAAGTGCCTTCCCTGAGCAAGCCACAATAACTTTCTCAAATCTAACATTTTTTGGCTAGATTGATTAAAAAAAAATTAATGTTGCTGAATCAAAAACCCTAGGCAGCCTTAGCAGCATCTTCCTCTGGAGAGGAAATAACCACATTATTGTCTGAAATCTGTGGGCATCGTCTCTCTTCTTGGGAGAAGATTTCCACTCTCTTTGGTTTTTATAACAGCTTGGGGGAAGACTGAGAAATTCACAGTAAACAAAAAATCAACCAAAATTTTTCCATATTCTCTGCAATGATACTTTCAAAGCCCACTGTTTCCTACCATACCCCAAAATGTGCAGAAGATGTCATGTGATCTACCCAAAGCAGGATGAGGCATCAGCTACTGCATGTAAAAACAGTGATTCTGTTTGACTGTTATTTTCTGTGTGAACTTGATCCAAACCCAGTAACACAGCTGGACTTAAAAGACTCCTTTCCTGCTAGATTTTTGAAGTGACTCAGCAAAAATAATCCTAGAGTCTGGTTAAGACATGACAGTATAGAAGCAGAGCTGCTATTTTCTAGACTTGAGGATCTTCTTACTTTATTAAAGTGCTGTAAAATCTACACAGGGAATACTTTTGCCATCAAATTCAATGGGAAAAGCATCTGACTCGTACTGACAGTAAAGAACAAATTGAAAATAGTTACTATGAACTGCTACAAGAAAGCTAAAATTAATAATTTCCAACAAAGGAAAATGGAAAGTAATTTTTCCCCACTGAAACTCTCAGAAAGATACAATTTTCAGTGTCCTATCCACAGTCAATTTAAAAATCCCCCACTTTTTCCCTACTGAAAAAATGCCTGATGTTCAAAATTCTCTAAATGTAAAACAGAACTATTGATATTCAGAGCACTGAATTGTGGAGTACGAAGAGGGCTCAGAAGCAGAATAGGTGGTTGCTTCTGTAAGCATCTGCCTTAATACTGATTTCCTTGCAAAGTTCCAGGAAGAAATTGTAAACTTATGTGTAAAATTATATCAGCCTAATTCTATTGAAGTCAGTGAAATTGTATGATTGATGATGCTAAAGTTCTTTCACTTTGCTTTTCAAAAAATAGCAGTTTATATTTCTTATTATTTACTTTTCATTTCTTACTAGTATGAAAAGAAAAAAGACATTTAAATATGTCTATAATACATCATTAACATCCATACCACAAATTTTTCAGGTAAAGATAGTTATAAAATGTCATTTCTTTTAAAAAAAAATTATAGATTTTGTATGCTTCGTGCTGGGTACCATAACACTTAATTTTCAAATCAGAACAGAGCTTTGTTTATGGCCAAGCCGGTGTGATCTCTTATTAAAGTAAAAGGAGGGGACAGGAAGAGGAAGGATGACAGAGCAGGACAGTAAAGCAGATGCAAATTGTAGAAGTGAATTAAGTATTTTTTATTGACTTGTGAATTTAGTTTTGAATTGAGGTTTTGACCCTGGCCAATCCAAAAAAAAAAGACCACCAAAGAACACAGCTGCAGTACTCAGAAATGTATTTTTCTGGGACTTTGCGAGAGCACACCTTTGGAGGATTTTACCTTACTTTATAATAAAAAGCAACTTCCAAAGAATTATTTTGATATGCAGTAGAATTTCTGCAAAGTCAATGTTTGAACTGTATTTTCCTCCCTCCCTCTCCCATACCTTTTTTGCATATACATAATTTTTATAATTCTAGTATTTACACAGCCCAAACCCCCTTGCAATTTTCTGTGGTGCTCACAGAGCTGATGAAAATCTGTCATCCCTGTATCAGCATGCACGCACGGGACTGTTCACACCAAAGTTCTGGAAAATCAACTGTTCTTACTTGCATTAAGCATGAGCTTAAGTCTCTTTTTTTCTTCTGCCTCTTCGAGCAGCTGCTGTTGGAGCAGGTCCTCGTGCACTTCCACGCAAGCGTTGGAGTCGGTGACAGATCCCAAATAGTCAAGGTCCCTCTGTGCCTGCTGGACCCTGGTTAGCAAATTCTCCACTTCCCTCTCAACCTCAGCCTTGCCGGTGTTCAGCCCAGCCAGGCGGGACTGCACCGTCCTGGAAAACTCCCGGAATTCCTCCACGTATCCCAGCACGTCTTGGTTGCATTTCTCCAGCCTCTTCTTGGATTGGAAAGAAAACAAGTGGATAGACGTGGGTATTCTGTTGATTACTCACGATTACTTTAAAAACCATGCTGTTCCTTCCTTCCCAGTCCCGCCACACCCATTTATTCCAACCCAATGGGCTGTTGATGGACATCTGAGTGAGAAAAACCTCTGAGACTGGCACAAAATTTACAGGTCTGGACAAAAATCCGCATTTTTTGACTTGACATGGTTACTGACAGCCAGGTGCTTTGTTTTGCTGCCTAAAGAAGGAAAAGTGCTCTGGTGGGAGCAGCCAGAGATGCTTAAAGGGCTCACACTCTCTGGTGACTTGCTTTCCATAAACTTTCTGGAACTCCTCCTCTAGGACCAGGAGTGAAGCAGTCTCAAAGAGTTTTCTGCGGGAAATCTATAGCCATGAACATTTCACATGAATACACCTCTTCTGACCAAGGCAGAATCTAATGAGGCTATTTTTCACCCATTTAAAGGTGAAAATGAAAATACCCAAATGCTATATTTGAGGAAGCTTTGAGTTGTTTATTTATTTTCTCAAATCATTGGCTGTATTAAAAAGAAACCAAACAAACCAACACAAAACAACAACAAAAACCCCAACAGACAAAAAAAAAAAAAAAAAAGAGGAAAAAACCTATTCTTTTACACCTAAATTCAAATTATCAATGTTTTCAAAGGTAAGTAATATGGTTTCTCTGTTGCAGAACAACTGCTTCATAGGAGTCCTGAAAATAGTAAACCATCTGCCACTTTGGGAAGATGAGGAATTTGAGCAGGTCTTTGGTAGGTTTGCTTTGTGAGCTGTGGTTTCTATGTGCTACCTCCTCTCTCCCCCATTTATACAAGACCAGAAATCCCCAGAAGTTGCTTAATTACTTTCTGCAAAACCGTTTTTAAAAAAGTTTTCTACTGCTGTCTTCAGTATCTACCTCACTCTTTGTCCTGTTCTTTTTATGCCCCTTGCACCAAATGCCTCAAGGTAAAAATGCCATTTTTAATGGGTGCCAAAGGAATAGAAATTGCCAGGTGCAGTTACTCCTAGAGTGGCAAAGAAAATGTAAATCTCAGTCTACACAATGGGAAGAGAATATCAGGCTAATCCTTCTGTTCCCCCTGTGTTGAGAAGATAAGACTGATGAAGGCTTTGTACAAAAAGGGACGTGAAATGAAGCAAGTTAGAGCTTCTCTAAAAGTCTGTCAATGCAAGTCAGGAGCCAGGGACATGTCAATAATTTAAGATAAACAATATGTGATTATAACACACCAACACTGAAGAGGTATTTTGCAATACTGGTAGCTTTTTACTCTAAGAAAGAAGCAAGAACTGGTACATTTTTATAAGTAATTGAAAGGAATTCAAGGAATTGAAAGGACTGCATTTCAGTCTCCCAGTTATTAAGGGTTTATTTAAAGTGCAGATACACTGCTGGTTTGCATAAATGTGTCTTAAATTACCCTTCCAGGTAGGGATATCTGCACATAGGAAAAACACCTGATACTTTTCTATCTCCTTGCTAATATATACTTGACAGCATTTCTACTGATGACAACATGTTTATACTGCTCCCTAGGATGGACTGTGACAGTACCATAAAAACATTTGCATTTTTAGCTAAATTCACTGATGTCATTAAATAAAAAATACAAGCAATAGCAGAATAAAATTATAACATTATGAAATTATGTCCTGCAACAAATGATGTGGTAAGCTGGGATGGTTACAGTTAAAGTCTTAGCAACGATTTCACTCATTCATTAGAAAAAGCTGGAAATTCACCCTCCTGATCTGGCATACCATAGAGACTGTCCTGGGCTCAGAGCACCCACACGTTTGAAAGCCTCTTTTGCTGCAGAAGGATTCATCAGGCACGTACCTCCAGAGACAGGAAACGCTGGTCAATGTAGCTCAGCAGGGCTGCATCCTGCATCATGTACTGTGCTGCTGCCATGATGCTCATGAGGGATGGAATCAGCAAGAAATGGACTCCTAAGGCTACCATTGCACCAGAAAATTCTGGAGGAAAGTAGTGAATCAGTTCTCTGGGCAACCCCAAACGCCGCCAGTCCAAGGTCAAAAGCAGTTTACCATAATCTGATGTGAAGAAAAAATACTAAAAATTACAAAAAGTTAAAAATCCTGTGGCTGAAAGCATTAAAAGGACTTAAAATGGCTGTTGCATTTTGTCATTAAGAAAGTAACGTTGCGGCAGAGGGGCTGAACGTGTTTATTTCTGGGAGCCGGATGACTACTTCTCAGTTTGTGATCCTATGATCAGTCCCAGATGTTCAGCACTGAGTCACATCGAGCCTGTAGGCCAAATTTTGTTAAATACAAATAAAAGTAATTTATTTTCCTCTCCTTTCTCCTCCCATCCACTTTCCTGTGTGACCAGCCCTGCAGCATGTGCTCAGTGCAGGTCAGAGAGGATTCACAGTTGCTGGAACACAGGCCAGCCCTTCACAGAGAGGTCTGATGTTTCATGTCTGTGGCTGTAAAACCACCTAAAGCAATTGAGTTCACTTCCACTATTCAGCCTGTTTACAGTAGGACTGGAAACCATAGATAAAATTATTTAAAAAAAAAATTCCTTCTCCTTTTTCTCTTGACAGTACTTTTCCAGCTGAAATCCTTAACACGTCTCTGTGCCAGTTTAGTGGAGTCTGTGACAGACATCTTCTTTTGGAGTAATAATTCTACCTAGTCTGACTTAAGAATGAATTATAATGAACTTACATGAGTCTTCTGCATTTGAGGCAATTTGTATTTATTTTATTTCATAATTTCTCTGACTGAATGCCTCGTTTGGAAAAACCCATGGCCATGTATTTCTAGAAAACCATGCGCTAGGAGCTTAGAAAGCTCCCTTTGTATCTGAAGCCAAGCTGGACGCCTCTGTTTCTCAGAATTCTCCACCTCTTCACTTTTTCCCCACCCCCATTTTTCTTTTCCGACAGGTTTCTTTTTTTATTTCTCCTCGCATTTACTGAGCTCTCTTTTTCATTCTAACTGCCTCATGTACAAGCATGTGACTGATTGCAGAATTCAAGAGTGTGTGTGTCACAGCAGGTAGATTTTTGCCTCCATGGGTTTGATTTTTTCATGGTAGCTACGTGTGCTTGGCAGGCAGATTTCACTCAAGTGCACAGATGAGTGTTCTGTATTTTAGTGTTGCTTTACCCTAAGAGGTGCCCACTATTTGCCAGCTCCTATTTACAGGCACAGTCGGTGATGCACAGAGAGTTTAATATTTATTTCTTCACTCCAGTCACATTTCACTTTACTCTAGAGCCTGTGTTTGAGGGGACAGAGAGCTTGCACGGAGAGCAGACACCTTAGGAGGTCTGTACTTGATCCTGTCCAAAATCTTGGCATCATGTGCTGTCTTCTTTCCCACAAAACAAACAGCTGCAACACTGAGGAAGATCAACATAGGAAAAAAATCCTTTTTCTAACCTCTGAGGTGAACCTGGAATCCTTCAGAGCTGTTCTCAGAGTTTCATATGTCTGTCACAGGTAATGATTGGGAGATGAAGACTGTGGAATTCAAAACTACAAACTTCCTTTTAAGAACGCACATTTAGAAGTCAAGATATAGATATGTAATTTCTTTCCTTCATCGTAAGACAGGGAAAATTATCCACAAGGCAAAGTATCTTGAAATGCTGTATACCCTGGATAAGCTTTAACATGATGTATATGAGGCTAGATTTTGTGAAGCTGCTCAATCATTCCTTAGAATCACCCACAGCTGAAAGACCAGAAGCTTCCAAGGATTTCTCTAAATGGGGCATTCCCATGCTTATTAAACCATGATCTCATTAAATGGCAGTGATAATCCATGGCAAATGCACCATTCTGGGAAGGCATGGTACAACATCTGCTGAAGTCCTGAGCTTTGTTGGGTTTTGACATGTATTTTGCTTTGGTTGTTGTACATTTTCCACTTCTGTTCAGCCTAGGTATATACAGAAATTTGTTTTATTCCAGCTACATATTATCTGTATAATAAACAAATTAATATATATAGATATATTTGATGGTGATTTAAAGCAAGATTTCTTGGCATGCCTGGGAAAACTTTGGTCTCAGAGCACAGGATCTTACACACTAACAGAGCAAAAAGATTGTTTTTAACTCAAGGAACTCTCTTTCTCCTGACCATTGCTCCCTTGATTTATTTGACAGGCCTCTCAGACCTCTAAAAGGAACCAAGTGTATTAATGTAGGTGAATATGCCTTTTTGCTGTTCTTGTCCTCTCTCTGGCTGAGATGTTCTTTTCTTGTCAATGCTGCTTCTTTGCTGCATTTATTCCACCTTTTTACCATTTGGTGTCTGTTTTGACAGCTGTTAGATATTTTCAAATGAGAAATAGGCATTTTCAGCTCCATCTGTGTTTGTGGTTTTGATTTCAGATGCTGGATGGAGTTTTATGTGTTTTAAAAGCGGTGTTGAAATCAGTCCAGAGTGTGTACTTGATTTGGGGGAAAAATGACATTTCTTTCAGATATTATTTCACTCGTATGATTGCATTCTATGTTTTGTTGTTTTGGTTTTCTTTATAAGGCAGTTTCTTTCTGTCATTTGAGGTGGTAAAACTATAGAAGTGCCTCAATAAATCAGGTTTTTTTTTCTTCCAGTCTCACTTTGGTGTCTCAGTCCCTCGTGGGAATCACAAGAAAATTTTTCTACCTAGGCTTTGGGAACATCCCTGACTCCCAGGCTCCCTCACCCTTATTCCTTGGCTTTTCCTGAGCCATGGATGCTCTCCTAATGCTGTGCCCTGTGTCATTACCTGTGGGAAGTCCCCACTCCTGCCACTTAGATCCAAATAATGCACCAGATTTTGCTCCCAAACTACACACTGGCTTAAAACAAGGTTAATTATGTTTTTCATCTTTAATTAACCTCATCATGCAAAGCAATGACAGATGAAAAGGAAACATCAGAGTCTGATTTAGAGCTTTCTCCTGGTTTTATGCACACCTGCATCAGAATAATTGCTGCTCAGCCTGATGCACCAGAGTTATCCCAGTGCTCATGTGTGGGATTTTGTTTGTGATTGCAGTTTTGGTAGGTTTTGATGCTGGTGAATCAGACTGATGTTTTATATTAATAATATAGAGAGTATCATTGTCCACTTCTGTGTTTTCTAATTTTGTTAAGACTTGGGTCTGCAGAACCGAGTTCCTTGTCACTACTGGTCACTGGTCTAATGCTGAGATCTGTGAGGTCAGAAAAGACCTTTTCACAGCGGGAAACCAACACTTAATTCCAATTCTGCCACCACCTTTTTATTTTTAACCACCTTCACTTTTAAACCTCAGAAAGCGGCTCGCATTTCTGTAAAAAAGACAAACACGTGAAGGCCAAGCGAGGTCCTTACGCTCAGCTGTAAAAGAAGTGTCGGGAGCGGTATCAGTCGGGAACGCAGTGATAAGGGGGAGGTTTGGCAGAATTTTGGGATTCGTCGAGGACTCCACTAGGCGGCTCCCAAAGGCTGGGAACTGAAAGGCAGACGCGGCTGGAACACACAGTTCCAGAGCCCCAGAGGGAGATGCAGCACGCCGCGGGGAGCGTGGTTGGGATGGTGCAGGTGACAGGGAGCCGGGCGGATGGGAAAGCTGCTTCCAGGCTTTAGGAACACGCCTGGGCTGAGCTGGCCGTGTCTGGGGTCTGTGCCACCCCAAACGGGGAATGCCAGAGATCCCTGGCGCTCTCAAGAGCTTGGGATGCCCAGTACCTGCAGGAAAAATGGGATACAAATGAAATCGTAAAAGAGAAATAAACCTATCCTTTATTGGTACAGATTTATGGTTGGAGTTAGTTGAATTGTGGGCTCGTGGAACACTTTGTGTAGGAAGGGACCTTTGAAGCTCACCTGGTGAAACCCCCCTGCGATGAGCAGGGTCACCCTCAGCCAGAGCAGGGTGCTCAGAGCCCCATCCAAGCCGGCCTGGAGTGTTTGCAGGTAACCTGTGCCCGTGTTCCATCACCCTCAGTGCAAAAACTATGTATTTCCTATATCTGGTCTGAATCTACCCTCTTTTAATTTGAAACCATTGTCCCTCGTCCTATTGCTACAGGTCCTAGCCTGTTCCCATCTTTTCTATAAGCCCCCTGTAAGTACTAAAATAATCCAGAGAACTTCACCTGCACATGGATCATGGATAGTCTGGCATAAAAATCAACCCTGTGCAGTTATTTTGAATGGTCTCTTTGTTTGTTGCCAAACTCAGAATCCCATGTTCTGTTGATCAAAGACAATTCCTAGTAGCTTGAAACTTAAACTTGTACAACCCCAAAACCAAACAAACTTTGCATTATGCAATTTAACATAAACCAATATTAAAATTTTCACTGCTTGTGGCTTGTTTTCCAGTGTGGAATCTGCTCATGAATGCTGTCACTAAAATTCATTTTGCTTGAATGTTCATGTTCATTAAACCTATTCACAGGAGTGCAGTAGTCAAAATGACATTGCTTTAAACTCAGTGTATTTACAGGAAATGATTATGACACTTGCCCAACTCATTTCAGATGAGAATGCCTGGCGTGGTTTTTTGGTTATGTTTATTTTCCAAACAGGCCTTTTAGTTGTAAAGCATGACTTGTGAAAACCTGAAGATATACTTTTTGAATTTTAAATGCCTAGGATGTTATATTTTCAGGGTTTTTTTAGTTGTTTATTTGTGTTGTTTTGGGGTAGTAGACGCTCACGTGGTAACATTTCACCATGGTAGTATTGTTTCACTTGCTGTTGCACTGAAGAATTAGATTCATAACCTGTACTTAAGCGTTGCAAAGAGCCAAGAAAAGGCTCTATACATACCTGGGAAAGCTGTTAAAACCTAGCAAGTAACTCTCCCTCTGAGCTGACTAAATGCCACCAGCTGGTGGAAGAAATACGTTTAGCAACTATGAATAATTCAAATATTCGTGGGTCAGTGGCAGGTATGGACAGAATTTGTAGCACGGCGATGTGCTCCGGGACTGCAGCAGCGTGTTCAGGACTCCCTGGTTCTGTTGTTTCAAAACTAAAACTCTGATCCTACACTGAATTTCTGTTGTTTAAAACCAAAACTCTGATCCTGCACAGAACTTCTGTTGTTTAAAACCAAAACTCTGATCCTGCACAGAACTTCAAGAAGTTGCTGATGATGTTCAGGGATTTTGGTGATGGTTACAGTGCCAGAAACTTGAGCTGAGTGCAATGGAGTTGTGCTAGCAAGTGTCTGATTAAATCTGCATAAAACCTAAAAGATAGGAAAATGTCTATGAACTGGGAGAACTGGGACAGAAAAGGCCCTGAAGGGGCCATGCAGGAGTTGATGAGGATGGTTGAAATTAGTTCTGCTGTTTTTTTTCACTTTACCACTAAAAATGGGTCCTATAAGGGAAGATGGGCCTAGCCTGAACTCCAGGGCCATGCTTAAAAACAACTTTTAAAAAAAGACTTCTAAAGAAATATCAAAATATGATAAAAGAAGAAAATACCTGTGATTGTTTCTTGCAGTTTATATCTTCTTGCTATCACCCAAATCCTGGTCTGAAGGTAAGATTAACATGACCTGTTGTATTACCAGTTCTCTGGGAGTCTTGAGATTTCTACTGCTGGAAAAACTTGTACATTTTTACACTGTCCAAGAATACTTATCTGGATGAATTCAAAATTAAGATTGCATTCAGGAACTGAGCCAAGGAGACATATTCTGACTTTAAATTGAGATCTGCAGGTATAGATTTCTGTGTCTCTCTAATCTGGTCCCAAAAATAAATTTCATCACTTCAGTCTTTTTTATTTCCAGCCTTTATTTCTGCCAACCAATTCATGATCTCAAAATTATCCTTGATGCGTGCCAGAAAATCTAAGCAAAATAAACTTAGTAATTACAGTGCAAAGCAGGGGCATGCGAGCTAATAAGCACAATAAAAGGACATAAGAAGAGAGAATGATTTTTTGAGGCACATTAATCTGAGTTTTAATACAGAGAAATCTCCTGATGGACAAGCTGCAGGTCAGGAAAGGGTGTGTCCATTGGACCTACAGAGCAGCCAGCTGAACAGATTCCCAAACTGACATTTTTCAAAGCTCCATCATGCCAAGACACTTCCATATTTTCATTCAGTGTATGCTTCATATTATGCTGCACCCAATCTGTGAGAGTGAATAGAAAATAAGACACTCACAGACGATGCCAGATAAGAGAGAGTCTCTTCCAAACAAACAGAGTGAATTCTAAGCATGACACATATGTAAGAAATGGATTTCGTGGCCTTTGTGCTCTCTCTAAGGTTAGCAGTATCACATTTGAAAGTCAGTGTATCAGAAGAAATGGTCCTGGTGCCAGTTTATGATGAATAATAAAGCAGATGCACTATGCTGCCTGGAAAGGATATAAACAAGTTAAACTGTCATGAATAATAGATAGCCAGTTCTTTAATTCTTCTTTGGAAGTCAGCTTGCTGTTTAGCAGTGCTACCATTGTAATACTGAATCCATTCCCCAAGCTTTGTTGTATCTCCAAAATTAATTATCTCCATCCAGGGAAAAGGTCACACATTTCTGTGCACGGTGTACAACATTTTGCCGTGCTGTATCAAGTGGATTTGATCTGTTCCCTTTGACCTGTCAGGGCTCAGTGCACACTGAATTTGTATGGTTTGAAATGTGAGTTTCTGCTGAAAAGGTTTCAGTCTTGTCACAAAAACATGCGACTTCTAGAGTGCTTTCTTAGGACACAAGCAAAACACTTGTCTTAGGAGGAAGGCTGGAAAGGACAGAATCCATTCAGCAATAGATAATATGTGGCAAAATTTTCCATCTCTCTAACCCTCAGTTGGCCAGACAATCAGAAACTGTCTCTGTTAACTGATTAAAATAGAAATTCAGTGCCACCATTGTGGCCTTTTACTGGGTTATAAGAAAAAAAAAAAAAAGGAAAAGCTGTTTCTGCCCTGCAAGCTATCCAACCTGGCTCTGTTTGTTTCTCTGAGCAGATAGGGCATGACTAACTCGTCCATATGTTCAAACATAAAATTCCTGCTGTGATTCTCTGCAGCAGAGCACAGGCAGCATCTGTACGTGAGGGAGATATCTTTTCTGCACTTGGATCAGCTTAGTCTTCCAACGGGACATATTTATTCCTGCCACCTGGGAGCCTGCATGCTCCTGCATCTTTTGGGGCTGCTGGTGTAATAGTGAGCTAGCACTCCCTTTTCTGCACGTGACACCTGAGTGTCCCGTCCAAACGTTCTGCCACAGCCTCACTGTCTGCTCTGGGCACTCCTGCCCCTGGCAGAAGGGCTGCACAGTCCCTGTGGAATTGTCATTGGCATGGTCCTGGGCCCAGGAGCACAGCTGGGCTGATTTGGAGAACAATCCTGGGTAAGCAATCCCTGCAGTCATGGCAGAGTTAGCAGAGAATTTGTGTGTGATAGTGGTAACACGTGAATTTTGGGCTGTGGTAGTGTCAGGACCTGAATTATGGGCTGTGTTAGTGCTAACACATGTACAGATATTATGTTTATTCTAATACATGTACAGCTATTATGTTTATTCTCCCACATGTGCAGGTACTATGTATATTCTTTCAGATCCTCTGAAAAAATTACCTCTGTGTGTCTGCCTGACTTAAAAAGATACCACATGGTATAAAAGTGACACGTCAGGTCTGGCCACTGGCTTATTTTTTGTGACTTTTTTCCTGGTCTTCATTACAGTCTAGTTGCTGGTCCTTCAAAATCTAAAGTACATCTGTCATTTACTAAAGTCACATTGAATGAAATGGCACAGGACGTAGGAAGAAATCCTCAGGGGGGTTTCTGCAGAGACTTTACAGAAAGAGACTTCAATCTTTGAATCTAGGCTTCGTGTTTTCTTCTACTCTTAAGGAAATACTACAATTTCATCTGTGTTTGGCATGTGCCAGGCATTAGGAGGCACAGACAGCTTTGTAATCTCTCTGAAACACGTCCTTGTGTATTACCTTTTGCAACATGTATTGTCCTTGGCTCCAAAGGGGGATTGTTAATTATAGATTAGGCAGGCTCTCAGCCTGCCTTTTCCTGCCTCTATGCAGGACTACATATTTCCTGTAGCTACATGTTTCACATTAAACCTTTACAAAACAAATATGCTAGTCCAGAGTCTTACAAAGAGAAAAAAAAATAGAGTTAAAGGTGACTTATAAGAAAGCAATGCAAGGAGACCTGGCAGCCCAGATAATGCATCTGTAGCCCTACCAAGTAACAGGCCCAGAGCTGCAAGCACACTGCTTTTTGTGGAACAACCAGATGCTGCCACTGGAAAATGTCTCAGTTTGACATCTATGGCCAGATGGTCAAACCTGTGCCCTCTGTATATTGTAAGGCATGCAGAGAGTTCTGCCAAGTGTAAAAAAAAAAAAAAAAATAGGAATGTGATCCAGGCAGTGTCAGCAGTTAAACAGGATTACAGCAAATTCTTACGTATACAGACAAGGGACATCAAGTTTTTGGTGATAGTTTATGCTGAAGGTGTGACCCGGTTGTGAGATCTAAGCTTTGGGCCAGCAAGGTCCTGCCCCTCAGCAGCTGTTTCAGTTTAGGATGGGCAGGTGCTGATCCCAGGGGGGAGGAAAGAGGCCCTGGACCTTTGGTGGTGTGGCTTCTCAGTTGCTACTGGTCATGGATTTCATTGTTTCTCTTCTGTTCTGCTGTAATGTGTAAAGAGACTGAAACCATCCACAAATTAAGTTAACCTGACTTTGAAACTGAAAGAGGAACACTTGCTGAGAGCACATGGGGACAGGAACTGAGAGCCCTGCCTCTTAAAACCCATCCATGGCATAGAAAATTGGACTTCTGTTGTGTTTATCATGCTGGCTCTCTCCTGAGCAGACTGTTGTGAGGCCATTCAGTGCATCTGCCAAGGTGGGCTGGGAATACAAACCCAGTCCCAAATCCAGGCTAAATGAGAATGTGGATAACTGCCGTTGCTTTAATTGGGGATATGCACACCCTTAAGTTGTCTTGAGTTATTTGTGACAACAATTAGGGGCTGGTATGGCATCGGGAGAGAGAGTTCTTGGATAACACTGGTGGATCAGTAAAGTGGTAATTACAGATCGCACAGTGTGGGATTTGTAATGTGGAATGTGGCTCCAGCTGGATGGTCTGCTAAAAGTGAACTCTGGATAATTTCTTTCTTCCCAAAGCTGGCATCAACCAATATGAGTTAAAACCCATTTTCCTTTCTCCCTCTAAACACTGCCTGGTTTCTTGGCATTATAAAGCAGTCGTGTTGTTCACAGTTACTGCATTTCAGTCATAAACATGGAAGGTGAAACACACCTTGGATGAAAGATGCCACAGACCACTGAGTGCTATAATGGGACTTGTTTCCATTGTAGTTACTGGGAATGCAATTGTACACTGGAGAGTCTTTTTTACCTACCTAATTACCCAGTTTTTCTGTCTACAACCGGGCTTATAAATTTTAAAAGCCATGAAAAGATTTTACAGTGTTACTGGTACAAACAGGACATTTGCCTTTATTCTTACTGCTCTAAAGCTTCAGAAGCCATGCTATCCCAATTACCTATTTTCAATGAACACCATCCCGTGAGAATTTTCCAACCCTCTGTAATCTAACTGAATATAGGCAAAATGGAAAAATGCACATGGCAAAATCAGTTTGCCCAGCAGGACTTTTGCACAGGCATATTCTTAGAAAGGAATTTTAATCCACTCCAAAACACCTAGGGTGATTCCTCTGGGTAGCAAGTGCCAATTTATGCTCAGTGAGAAACACACGAGGTAATGATTAGTACCATGTACTTCTATTCTGTGCAGCAGTATCCTTGATGTTGTAGAGTGGCTGTAAACTCCCCTTTTTTCCCAGAATTGTGACATATGTGGGCTGGCTGCTGTACTGCTGCTTTTGCTTGTATCAGATGGGATTAACTTGGAGCAGCACTGGGAGTGGGAGGGGGGGCAGTTCTGCAGCTTCAGGGTTGAGGACACAGTCAAGCCTGACATGAGAATGGAATTCTTCTGGTTTGAGCACAACATTGCAGATTTCAGGAGTTACTTGGGGATTAGTTATTCAGAAAATATGATTCTGTATCATGAATTTATGTGTACAGGGATGGATCTCTGGTTCGTGCAATTCACATCTGTGTGGAAAACCATCACAAAGTGGTTTAATACGGAACAGCACGAAGAGAGTTTGTGCCGAATTTAGAGCCTTAGGGTAAGCAGTCGTTGCATGGAATTGTATTTTTAAGTAAAGAACTGCCTGAAGTTTGCAAACGCTCCCATCTGGCAGCTCTTTCAGTTTTATTTTCCTTTTGGCTGGAGTTCAACACTTTTAGGTGGTGCAGTGTGCTCAGGAGGCTTTAATGTCTGTGGTGCTCCCATGCTGCAGCTTCCCCCAGACCTTCAGTGTCTTGAGAGACAAGTCAGAGAGCTTGTGCAAACTTGCTGAGGTCGACATCATTCCCTTGCTTTTGTATTCACAGAAAGGGCTCACAGGAATGATGCATCTGGAAATTGTATGGGAAATGTGTTGATGGCTATAAATGATGTAATTATGGCATTGTAAAAGTACGTTTTCTTTATCCAAATGCAGCAAGTTTTCTGAACAGTCTCCAATACAGAATGGCCCTTCAATTGAATTTTAAATGCCTCTTTTTGAGATTTGTGCTTACCTATTTTGGAACGTCCCAATGCCTCATATGTTCTGATTTCCTTTTTCTTCCCTTTCATAGCTGCTTGTAATATTAACTATATGCTCATTAAAAAAAAAAAAAAAAAATCTCTCTTGCCTGAAGCAAGTTTATTGTGTTTTTGTAAAAGATTGGCTCAGGGAGTTGAATTCCACTGGACCACACACGCTTGCAGGAGCAGTCATAAATTTTGCAATTGCGAGCGTGGTTAAATCTTTTATTTATAACTTGACGTACCTTTTATACTGTCAGAAAATAGTGAGCAGAATGTACTTCTGGTGCATCTGTCTTAATGTCAGGAATGAGTGCCAGTTTACAATTTTCAAACAGTTTGTTGTAATCTCAAACATCAGTCTCCAGTGTGAGCTCCTGGGTACTAAAATAAACAAACGGAAACCCCGCCTTGCCATAAATAGAAGGCAGACATGTTTTGATGAACTAATTTAAAAAGAACCTTAATTGTATGCAAAATATTGTGGAGAAAATACAAATTGTGAAGGTCTATTTAATTATGACTGGCGAACAGAGGGAGCTGGACAGATTGTGGCTTTTAATTCTCAGCACTGCCCATGAGGGCTGAGGAACCTCGGTTCTCCCAGAACTGATTATAAACCATCTGACGTAGCACTGCCATCTCAGGGATTTCTGAAATGTGGGGATTCTGCAGTAAAACAGCAACAAAAAAGACTAGATCTGCACACGGATCTGTGTTCTGTGGTTTTTAAACTCTGTCTGCTTGGCCTGTGTGCACCTATGTGCATGCACACCCATCATTCAGAATTAAGATTTGTGTCTTTGAAAGCCTTGCTTGTCTTTTTTTCCAGCTGCATCCCTTGATGCAATAAAAGGTATCATGTCTCCCAATAAATCTTGCCTGCCTTATACCCTCGGGCTATTGTAACTACAGCAATGTTAGCTAATTTGCCAGGTTTTGCATGTGTATTTCAGCCAGGCTGTGAAGAAGTATAAAACAATGTGGACAGAATGTGATGCATGATGTGACCCATTACGTGTTAGTATTTAGATTATTTTCAGTCTGGCCTTTGTAAAGAGTTGGTGGCCAGGACAAAGCAGGAATAGCTGGGAAAGTTGCACATCAGAAGCGATGAGTAGCAGGACTACTTGTTTATTTCTCAGCAAAAAAATTGTGCACTTTTGCAATTTCATTTTACATTCTGTGCATGAAACAATCAAATTTAAAAAAGCTGTCTCTTCACAGCTCTCTGCATTGAGTAGCTTTCAAATTATTAATTAATAGAATAGGAAATGTTGCTGGAAAACTTAATCTGAATAATAAATAAGCAGAATAATTTACTACTCACCCTTTGCTAAACACATACTTAACAATTCCAGTTAAAAGCTGTGTTCTGCTGCTGTTCAGTGAAAGTTGTATTCTATGAAGTTTTGACAATAAAAATCACCAGCAGGAAATTCAAAAGGCATTCAGTAGCTCCATTTTTATATTACACACAATGTGTTGTTTTACTAATAGTCTTTGTAGTGAAATAACATGGGAGGTATTAGGCCTAATTTAATTCTTTGCTTTCATTTATCACAATATTTATAGTATCAGTCCTTTACTGGCTGAAGTGAGCCAGGAAGAATAGCTTCTTTCTTCTCTTGCTTTTTAAAATGTTACCACAAATATTCAAACTGTTTTTTGTTTTCTTCCATTGTTCGGGGAATGCCACAGATAAATCAGAGTAGAAAATCCATTATGGGATGCATCTTGATGATGGTTTACCTCTCAGATGTCCTTCAAACTAATTTGGGCTAAAATAAACACTGGAATTTTCTGTCCTGAGTGCTTCAGACATGATTTCTTACTGACTCCCTCAAATGAGTATTTTGTCATTTGGCTTCTTCAAGTCAGGAGGATAAAAAATGGGCACTGTCAATTGAAAGCACTCTAAATACCTTAACAGCCATTACCTTAGGCAGTACCTTTTACTCTTCATTTTGTCTTGATTTCAAATATGACCTTATCTTTAACTTTTGTTGACGACTTTCCCAAATTTGCAGCCTCAGAAGATGAAGGT
Source organism: Picathartes gymnocephalus (assembly GCA_013390045.1). Taxonomy (NCBI): domain Eukaryota; kingdom Metazoa; phylum Chordata; class Aves; order Passeriformes; family Picathartidae; genus Picathartes; species Picathartes gymnocephalus. The sequence goes on from WEKY01014521.1 coordinate 60,482, forward strand.
GCCTTCCTGCACCCAGAATAGCTCCCACAAAGCTGCCTGAGAGAGTGTTTTGGAAATGCATCACCATAAATCATTAAATGTTTGCACCAGGGGGGCACATATAACACCCATTAAGTGAGAGCTGCTTTTCAGTGCCCTGCCTGGAAAAGATGGGAGTGTATTGATGCTGCTTAGTGAAGCCCTGATATTTGGGTTTTATCCTTTTCACTGTTCTTGGTGCAAACACAGCCCATTCCTTCAGAAACTGAAGGCATAACAATGTTCTCAAGAGCCATCAGGACCAGAGCATGTTGTTTCTCAGAATCTCATGTGGTATTTAAAAACCACAACAGGCTGCACACATAAGTGCACAATGTGTCTGTCATTTATAGCCAGGGACCTCAAAATATTTTATGGATGTTAATCATGAAAAATATCCAATAATACATATAGGAGAAGAAAATTTATTTTGGTTTTATTTCATCTTTCTCTGAGTTTAAAAGTCCTTTCATTTTTTCACAAACCTCTGGAGGTATTAGGAGAAAGTTGTAGTTACTGAGGTATTTATTAAAATCGCATTTAATTTGAAAAGTAGAGCCCAATACTTAACCCTCAAACCCCATTTTATAAACTAGATATAAAAATTGTATTCCTAATTCAAGGCACTTTGTCAAAGGTGCCAGAGTTTAAATAAACTCACAACATTTTACAATTTTATGTTCTATTTTGTTTATACTTCCTTGGCAAAAGGACTGAGAATTTAAATGGCCCTGCAGAAATGCTTCAAAATTACAAGAATTAGAGCTGCACTTTAGAGGAATAAACTGCTTTTGAGACCCTGAAAAAGTTCTGGAAGCTGTCTTGAGGGAGGTGGTCCCACTGTGAACTGCACTAACACTTTTTGGACACTCACATTCACCAAGTTTGGTGTTCTGTCAGATCCCACGGGATATTGAGGGGGATTTTTCCGTGTGATTTTCATGCTGAGCTGCAGAACCTGCTGTAAGACTTGAGAGTGCACTGAATAGAAACGGCTCCTGTTTGGCTGGAAGGATAAAACAGGGGTACAGCTGTGTGAGGGGGTCTCAGCTACACTGGCAGAAGTCTGGGGGGGATTGTCCCGTGTTGGGCACACAGGGTCATCCAAACCACCCGGATTTTTACTGATGTACTGTGAGAGCTCGGTGTTCTCTCTCTGCAGAAAAACAATAGGAATGGCATGGCTGCCAGAAGAAAACAGAATCAGGATGGTAGAGAGAGAAAATCCTTAAGAAGAGAAGGCTGGGATTAGCCAGGCTTGACGAATGTGGGGGTTTTATGTTTGTGGTTGTTGAGTAGTACTGGCCGTGAAAATGCAAAATGAAGTGTGGGGGGATATTTTGTTGAGTGTTACACTGATTTACACATGCAAACAAGGACAGCACTGACTGCCTGCATCAAGGCCAGGAAGGTATTTTTCAGGAATTCCCCTAAAATGGACACTGAGTGCAGGACCAATATTATCTGCACCCATCACAGCCTTCATGGCCCGTACACTCCATTACAGGGGTAAAGGATTGCTTCTGTGTATGACCAGATGTTCGATTTGAAGACCATTAATCAAACCTCCCAAGGCAGGAGAAACATTAAGCAATTAATTAAGATACAACACTAGACTTGTAAGACCGTTCTGACTTCACTAATTAATCAAACCAAGTTGGAAGATTTTGTTTAAGGAGCTCTGAAGCACTTTCTGATGTACTTCAGAGAAAGGAGCTGCAGGTATGGCAGAGGAGAGCTGAACTATTCCATACACCCATTTTGCACTCACATCTGCTGCCAATATGATGGATTTTACGTTTTAGAGTCATGGTGATATCAAGACTTTTTTTTGTAGTCACAGAAGCCTTTGTAATAAGCTGCAGTTTGGTGAGACAAGGGAAGCCCACCTTTCCCCCTGCTGAGGCAGAAGAAAACTGCTTTGAATTTTGAAGGTGAAGCCAGGCTGTTGTTTTAATTATTAATTTTGGGGATATAGGTAAAGAACATACAGTTAGGAAAAGATACATCATGATTATGCTCATAATTTTTAACGTTTAATGCAGCAGCACGGAGGATCCATAGGTTGAAGGCCCTTTGTTGTGGACACTGCAGACTTTCTGATGAAGGAAATGTTCCTGTGTCACTTGCAGAATTTTAAAACTGCAGAAGATTTCTCCATGTTTTCCCATGATGGGCACAGGCAGACTCTTTGAAGGCCAAAGTGAGAGGTTCTTCAGGGTGATATCAACAGGAAAGCAACATTCATTTGGCACTGGAAGTAACAAGAACTGGTCTGTTAGCTGATTTTTATTTGAAAGCTTTTCACACCAGCTCTAATTTTAGAACTCCTGTCTTTTGGTCTGCTGTCTGTAGGTCCTGGACAAGGACCTCCTGTGGTCAGTCATGCAGGAAATGAAGTAATGGGAATTAGATCAGATGATTCCAAGACTGTATTTAAGAAATGCAACCATTAGATATGGAAATACATAAGAAAATATCTTTCTTGACATATTATAAACTATAGCAAACAGGAAAATTAATGAATTACTGGTGTAAATTTTCAGACTAACTTTCAGTTAGTAAGTGAATGGATGTATTTTGTTCTTGGGTACTGGAGCACATTGTGGTTGGTATGTCAAGAGACTTCCACAAACTGACCTGACTTTTTGGGATAGGTATTGGAGAATATGCCTATGTAGAAGGTAGAGAAAAAGGTCATTAATCAAAAAGATCTGTAGCACTTAAAAATGAAAACAGAGAGCCTGCAGGTATCAATAATTAAGAAGTACAAAGTTTCAATATCCTGGAAGATCTTTGACATCAGAGGCAGCAAAATGGATGGGGTTTTGCCAGGCTGAGTCAGAGGAGAGGGCAGGAACTGGATTTTGTGGGGTTTGTGTGATGAACTGTGGCTGTCAGCCAGAAGGAGATTTGCTAACTCAGTCAAGGGTAAACCAACACCAAAACCAAGTCAGAACTAACAGGCAAATAGTGGCTGTAGAAGAATTTCTCCAAAACAGGTGAGCATGACAATAAAACGTCTTTACAACGGTTAAGAGGAAGACACCAAAATAAAAAAAAACATGCCAGGGAGGCTCACTTGGCTATCAACTTGGGAAAGCAGCCAGAGGGATGTTTCCATAGAAACCAAAATGACAGATTTATTTAAATAGTTGCTTTAGGGCCAGAGTCTTCCCGCAGTGCCTAGAGAGGCTTCATTGGCAATGGATGGAACAGACAGGCGCCAAACTGATGAAATCACCACTGGTAATGAAACCATTAATTGAGGGGGAAATCTTGCAGGAGAATGTTGAGGCGTTTGGAAAGATAAAAAAGCTAGCATGCAATGCCCACCCAGCTCTGCCAGCCTGTCTTTTTGAACTTTGCTGATTGCTCTAATAAAAGATACTACCTCTGCTCACAAAGATTATCTTTCTTCCGTTGATAGATTATCATGGGTCAAACACCATCATTTGAAACAAGACAAACAAAAAAAATAGGAAAGGTTGTTATTTGGTTGTAACTGTTATTTATAACACCCCTTTTTTTCCTGAGATCTCTCAGGAAAACTTTGGACACCAATATTCATGAACCAACTCAAACTGTGACCTGGCTACAGGAGGGTTGTTAGGGTTTGTTGGGATATGATTAAGTAAAAAATCCCAAAAAAACCATATTTTTTTATGCAGAAAGAACCCATGCTGCCCTTATCCCCTTTAATATTTAATGGCTTCAGGTTTCTAGTCTCAGGTCATTTTTTCTCCCTTAAATCACAGAATCTCAGAGAAATGCTGTATGAGATTGATAGCTGAGAGGGCAGATCATTTTGTGTTCATGGTTCTGATTAAATGAAGTTGGTTTTTTAATCATCTATTTCTGCAGTATTTCAAACTTAGAAACATTATACTGCCACATTAGAAGAAGGCTTAGGGCATAACCCAAGATATGAAAGTCTGAAATGAGGGAAGATTGCATCAGGATATGTTTGGGAGGGTAATTTTCATCATATCTAGCCATACATGCCTATACAGCATATCCCAATTAGTATTTATAAGTTGATTTTTTAAAGGTTGTGCATGTTGCATTCTCCTGATGGAGTTAAATCTTAGATAACATGTACTGGATGGAGCAACAGTGTTCATTAGTTCACACTGAGGTACTTAATTTTTTATATTTTTAATTTCAAGCCTATGTCACTGGAATACTTTAGTTCTACTCCAGAATATTTATCAGGCTAAATGGGCAATATTGTCATGTACTTAAATAGTTTTATTTTGGCACTTGAAAAATTTCTATGTTTTTTTATATAAAAAAAAAATCACTGTAGCAAAGCTTAAATACATGTAGTTATTTCTTTCAAATGTGTGGGGTCAAGGGATTATCATGAATATTTCTCTTTTTGGGCAACAGGTGGGACTAAAGCTAAGGGGGAGAAAGGAAACAGGGAAAGTCAAATCTGGACTCACCAAAGTTTGCAGCAAAACTTTCAGTCATGTGATGGGGGCCAAATTTTCATGAAAGGTTCTAGGAACATTACCAAAAACTGAATATTATGCCTTTAAAAACTGTTTCTATGCTAAATCTGCCATACCACCGTGATCCTGTGAGGTTTTTCTTTCTCTTGTCTTTGATACTATAATGATTTACATAACACACTTTAAGTTCTTGTGCAGTCAAGGTGAATTGATTGATTTTGCTTATAAAAATAGTAAGCTTGTCCCTCTTACCCTTGCAATATGAAATATTTGTGGATTTTAAGTGTACACAGCCAATACAAAACCTACATAAAACCAAACAAAAATTCTGGTACAAGAAAAAAATGTTGGGTGTAAAAGCTTTTTTGTGAATTTCAGCAGGAACATAGAAAATAAAAATCTGTTTAATGATTAAAGATTGAGACGATCAAGCCAAAATTACTCTCCTGCTATTTACAAATCCTCTTTCAGTAAGCCTCCTCCATCCTTCTCCAGATTATTTGTGTGTCTCTTTTAGGAGCCCTCACTACAGTATAAACAGAGATGAAATTTAGCTATATGAATATTCTTTTCTTTCATTTTTCTGTGACGGCAAAAAATTTGCACAACTTTTTAGTTGTCTTTTGCTGTTTTTCATCCCTTCTCAGCTTTGAAGTAAATGAGTGCAGCAGCTGCCTCTCAGATCGGCCCTTCCGGAGTGTGTAGTGCGCAAAGACTGCGGCGTTGAGTTTGAAGGCTGGGATGTGAACCGCCCAAAGCCCAGTTTTCCCTGGAGTCCTTCTCCCAGGCACAACCGTATCAGTGAGATCACCAGCAGAATCCCGACACATCTAGCAAGACAGCCAATAAATCTGCAATCTGTCCCCTTGCGATGTGAATGTGCAGCTGGGAGCTCTGCGCCCCACACAGCAGCCACGTCCTCTCCAGCAGGAAGGGGCAGGCTGCGGGAGACAGGAGGCACCATAAAGCCAAGGAATTTGCATTTCAATCCCAGTTTGCACACTGGCTTTCTTATGGTTTTGGCAGGGGTCAGAGAGGTCATTCTGACCTCTCACCACCTTTCAGAAATCCCTGTGTGGATCACAGTCAGATACCAGAGCAAGAAATGCATCAGAGATTTGGCTGGGAGAGGCGTGTGCTTTGTTATGGGAGATCTCGTTGTAGTCTCTGATATCTGGTGTTGACAAGTTATTTTGGAGTAAATGAGGCTTCACTTGGCTTAATCAGTGGGTTCTGTTGTTTGGCTCTTTATCCTAATGACTTCCAGTTGATCTTTTCACGAGGGGGAGCAGAAGTCCCCTCCGTTCTCTGCTGGAGCAGAGCACTGAACTCTGCCTTTTAAGGGCATTTTAGTGTTTGCAGGAAACTTCCCGAGACGAGAGAACTTTGAGGTCAATCCCAATATTCTGTCACTGCAATGGCAGCCTATGATTTGTCACAAGACAAGAAATAACCTTTGAATGTTGGTCTGATTAGGCAGAGGCTTGTTGTTATGGTAATATTATCATCCCGGTTGATGCAGAAAACTGAACAGGGTCACAGAACAGTAATTAGAAGACGTGTCAGAATGAAAGGACTGGGTAAGAGAAAGTCTTTCAGGAAGGGATTGCTGGCAGGTTTCCCAGGAAGCTTCTAACACAGAGATAGATGCCTGATCCACCTAATTCCTTGATGCGGTCCACACAGCACAGCAATTATTGCCTGCTTGCTGAATGAGGATCTGGGGATCAAGACCATTCACCAAACCCTGAATGCACCACATTCAGCTAGGAGATTCTTTTCTCTACCTGTCCCATTTAGGGACATGTGGACTTTATCCTGCAGGCTCTTGGAGCTCCAATTATGGCACTGAGACCTTTCAAAATGTTCAGGGTTTGTGAATGAGGTGATCATGCTGTGTACATGCAGTGCCTAATATATGCAGAAAGATGGCTGCAGAAGGGAAGATTTTGAAGTTGGTGCTTTTGAGAAGCTCAACAGAAAGCACTGAGAAGCAAAAATAGTTTCTAAAGAGATGGAGGATTAGGGTTGTTAGCATGGGAAAAATCCTTTGCTGTGGTAAGAAGAGCTTTGTTAAATGAAGTAATTTTTTAACCTCATGTAATGAGCAAAGAGAATGTTTAATTAAAACAAACAGCAAGACTTAATTGTCGAAAGTAAAATTTTTCTGGAAGTTAAATAATATCAGTGGGCTGAAATTCGTTGAGTGGTCTTGCTCCAGCCCTGTTATGGACTGTGTTTTCTGCTGTTGCAAATGGCTGTAATAGAACCAGATCTAAGTTTTCTGTCAGAGTTTGGAGATCTTAAAGGCGCTTTTTTCAAATATAGAAATGAAGAAGCATTTCATGGTTGTGTGGCTATCTCATAAAGCTCAGTGCATTAGTGTTGAAAGTCTACAGCTGGATCCTGGTTAGGTTTGTAGTAGCCAAAATTAAGAAGCAGCATCACGTTTTCTTCCTGTCCCATTCAGCCTTTCCTCCTTAGGGCAGGCACAAGCAGCATTCCCAGCTTTTACAGAGGGCTAAATGCTGCCTAAAATATTTTTCTGACCTTCACTGTACAAGGAAATGTTTCTACAGTTTAAAACCAGGCTTAGCTCAACTTAAGGACTTCCTTCTTAGGCTAAAAGAGCTTCATGCCTTGTCTTTGATGCCATTCAAAAGACACAATGATTTGCACCAACAGAATTGGTACAGCAATTTTGGTGCTCTTAACTGACTGATTCTTCATTTCCTTAAAAAATACCTTAATAAAAGTCCAATCCAAGGAAGCAAAGTAGGAGAACTTCTGTGCTGCCACTGTCCCTTTTCCAGGCCTTCCTCAGGACAAAGGATGTTTAGAATGAAACTTTTAGGCCCCTGGAGTCCCAAACTGACTGAGCCATTGGTTCCTGTGCAACTTCTATTTCAATTAGTGCATAAATATGTATAGAATACCTGGTCTTGGTGTGCAAGGTGCAGGTATTTACCTGCAAAGAACCAGTTTTACAGTTCAAGAGAATTCAGAATATATTGATTCTCATAAATTAAACAGTGCTAGGGAACTTCAGTGTTCATCAGGATATTTTTCTCTGTATTGCCACACTTTCAAAAGGTCTCCTGCTCCACTTTGGTCTGAGCTCAGTGCCACTTTCCCAAAGAGGAGCTGGGCAGGATTTAGGCATCAGTGTTGGTCAGGAGCCTTCCCAATCTGCCATCTGAACACAGCCTGGTTTGGCAGGGAAGGGAGTCTATTAGTGTGGTACCAGCCATTCTATTCCAGGTGGTCTGAGGGCCAACCAGCAGGATTGTGCATATTAATTTGTTAGCATAGCAAAGATGTACTTAAAGGTTTTTCATTTTCTTTTTCGGAAAATTAATTTTAATGAAATTTGGTTTGAAATTTTCCTTAAAAAAGAAAAAGTCAAGGCCTTTGGTTTCGAAATGCCAGAATTAAATGTTCCAGCATTAATACACAGCAGCTGTTTGTTCTCTGATGAAATCACTCAAAAAATTCTTTTGTGTGCAACTAAAAACTCATTTGCTCTGAAACGGTTTGGAAAAACTCTTCCAGTTTTGGTGCTTAAAATTTTTTCTAAGTGTGGAATTGCTTCAGCTCCCACAATCCTTCCTGTTCCTAATTTGTAGTATGGAACGAGAAAAAGAACAGAATTTTTCTATGATTTTCTGTTACATTGATCCTTAGTGAAATGACAAATTCAGGAAGATATCAATGGTCTGGTCACTTTGCAGGGGGGAAGCAGAACAACCTGGTCTGCTGAAAGAACGTGCCCGAAACAGAGGCTGCACCTGGTTAAACCAATTTCTGTGAGGGGGAATGGCACTGAAAGGCCTGGAATTCTGCCAGTCCTGCTCGGGATGCACGAGGATGGAGTCACTGCCATTGGAACGTGCTGCTGGTTGATGATGGGAAGTCGTGGCTCGGAGCACGGCGTCAGCCTGAGCACAAGCATGTGCAGACATCCGGGTTCTGAAACGTGACCCAGGGTAAAAAGTCTGCGTCTGCCCCGAAAGTGCTCTTTTCTGTCAGGCAAGAGTGGACAGAAAGATGGGTTAGGTAAGGTGAAACTCTACTAATTTACATTTTTTATTACAGCAGCCAGTGAGTCCCTTTGCTCTTAGAATTTAAGGATCTTTAGTGAGCCAGATCCTGGAGTGTGGCAGAACCTCCCTCTCCAGGGAGCAGAGCAGAGCCCTAAATATAGCTCAGCCTGGAAAGTGTTTGGATGTCACTGGGGTAGGGAATATTTTATGAGGTTTCCATGTATAAATAAAAGATGAATGCAATTAGTCCTCACCATAGGATATTTCCTTCTGTGTGACCCAAATTTATTTTTTCTATGGCTTTCAGCAGGAGATGTGCCATCAAATGCCTTTTGAATATCAAAAGGTTTGAATGAGCTGCCATAATCAGCTCCATAACCTTTTATAACCGTCTTTGTGCAGAAAAATTTTCCCTTTGAAATCCATGTCGGCCATTCTCTTTCAGGTTATTACTTCAAATATGCTCTGCAACTCTCTCCTAATTAGTGATTCCAGCTTTTTTGTAAGCTGCAGATGAACAGGGCTGTTTTGGTCCCCCCAGGTCAGGGCTGCATGCATATTATAAACACTGTGGCCTCATCTTTATATTTTTGGACATTCCAGACTTTATTTGTGCCAGTGATGTTTTCATGATGATTTCCACAGCTTGTGAATTTCCCCTGGTTTGAATGTGGGCCATCAGGTTAATTCAGAGCCTGAGACTTCCATGAATCTCCAGATCTGCTCGATCTATGCAGTGGCCACACCTCATTTCCTCCAAAACTAGAATAGGATCAGCAGAGCTTTCAACATTATTAAACTACTGACGTAAATTAGTGGTTTTATTCCTGTGTAGTAATGAAATCCCTGGCATTAATTAGAATTGCTTAGAGCCCGTGTGCAAGCCCAATGCTTTCTCTGGGAGGTAACAAGTTGAATGAACACTGAAGGATAATCAGAGTATTTTGGGGGAATGCTCTGTAACCAATCTTTGCTGCTCTGTAACCGATCAGTTTGAGTAAGACTGTGCACCATCACCCTGACAGAAGCTCCAAATGCCCCACTAATGGTATTATTGTGCATGAAGTAAAGGACTGTTGTTAGTACCAGGAGGGGCTCTGACTTCTCTGAAAAGACCTGGCCTTCCCACTCAGTTGAAGAGCTTTGAAATCCACCTTTCTTTGGAATTTCTCTCTTCCTCATCCTAATTCCTTACTTGAAACAATCACTACCTGTTTCTGCTATTGCCACCTCTGAAGCTTTAAGTAATTATGAGAAAGAATTATAGAGGCAAGGGAGCTTCATGTTAGGGAATAATTTTTTTTCTCTGGATTTATACAACCAAATAATACATTGAAGATAGAAATAGCAAGTCAAAATTCAAGATATCACATGAAAAATAAAGGGAGACATGAATGCTTAAGAACCAAAATTCTAGACACTTCAGTGAAAGAAATTTTAAGCTTTGATGGAGAATGATGCTGGGTTGCTGCTGACCCTGTATGTGGATTTTGGAGAGCAATTATTCAATTTCAGAGAGGAAACCCAGAGTTTTATACCATTTTTTTGTTAAGAATCAATCTCCATAGAAGCATTTCTTAGTGAGGCCGAGCAGTGCAATAGAAATCCATCACAGTGTTTCAGATTCTCAGTAATTGTGCTGCAGCAGTGGAACAGTTCAGTCTTCGTGTCCGTAAATAGTGCTGTCCAATTCATATCTTCAGTAGTTATGATCCTCCAAAATCCCCCAGGCTGACAGAAAACCAAGCAGAAAAGGATTCCTTCCATAGTGTTGAATAGAAGAGACTTAAATGGGGGAAATGAGAAGACTCTAAATAATGTGGAATTGTCATCAAGTGCGGAAAGAGCTTTTGTCACATTGGGAAAATTTGTACGTGCTGAAGCTTTCAGTCAGTTCCACTGATTGGGTCTCACCAGTGCTACAAACCCTTAGATACTGCTGAGCAAATTATGGATTTCTATTTGATTTTGCATTTGATTTCCATGCATTACATTGTATATCTCAGTTACCACAATAAAAAAGTGTTTCTGAGTATCCACTGGGTCTTCATGGTTTTGAGAAAAGAGAGTTGTATTTTGACACTACTGAACACAGACTAAAAAGTCCACGTATTTAGACAGAACAGAAACCAGATCAGGACATGCCTTGTACTTTTTGTGGAAAAAAGAAGAGAAATTGATTATTCAGACTATGACTTGCTGAGGCAAACTGGTGCTTGTTGCAGAAATAAACAAAAAGTAAGCCTAAAACCTGGAAATTTTAAAGTTTCTTTGGAGGTAAAATCAGCTGACCTTCCATAATACCAGTTCTAGCTGGAAGCACTTGTAGATGACTGAATTTTAATTTTCTAATAGAGGAGCAAAATATTTCTCTCTCGATTTTTCATAAGTAAAATGATGCTATATTGAGACAAGAATTCTCAGCTGAGTGAGATTTTAGCTCAAACTTGGAGCATAAAGAGTTAACAGTTCCACAATCAATTATTATCTTCACAGAATGTTATATCACTAATTTCATATGATTTATCCAATTTATGTGTATCATCTTGAGTTATAGTCCCGTCACAGAAATGCTTGAAATTCTATTTTTTTTCATTAGAACATGTTGGCAGCTTTTGAGAAAAGGTCTGTTTGGAGTGAAGGGAATGCTTTTTTTTTTTTTTCTTTTTACAAATCCTTTGTGAAATACTGTCATGCATTTGCACTTCCCACTCTTGTGGCTGAAGCTGGAATTTTGTGCAAGGGATTCTCCCTGTTTTTTCTTTTAATTTTTTTTTTTTTTTATATCAGTATAAACCATTAAATACTTGTAAGTCTGGCTTTTAAAATAAGCTGCTGATTCAAAACTATTTCTGGTTACCTGCTCTAGGTTCAGATTTCAGAGTTCCCATTGACTCTAATGCAGAGGTTGCTGTTGCATTTGCCTCTGCCTGAAAAAGCTGTGTACAGTACTGGTGAGTCGGACTTCCAGCATTTTTACAGATGTCTGTATTGTATGTTTATGGTAGCCCTTGCAAAATAACCCACCATCAAAACAACTCAAAGTTCTTTTAGATAAAAAGTAACTGGATCTTGCTTTTTGGATTTTGAACTGAGTGAATAAGGTCTATTTTGCAGTGGTGAAATTTGTGTCATCATCCAGCCATTAAATATGGCATTCCATCTAGTAGGAATTTGTTGTTTTTTTCAGGGCAGAACCAGTGAACACTTGAGTGCTGTTTGATAAGCAGAGATCCAAGCAGACTGAAAATATGGTGCCATGAACTCTCTTAGGGATTTCAGTTCTTCCTGTAAAAACCCACAGAGGTGGACGTGGGGCTGCTTGGAGCATCTCTGTCCCCGTGGGCTTCCAGCATCCCGAGGAGAGCTCCAGAGAAGCTGGAATCCTGAGGCTGGGTGGTGGAGCTGAAGTGCTATTTGAGATGCTTATTTTGAAGTGCAGAAATTTGGTGCACTTCTGCAAGTTTTCTCCTGCAAGTTTGCAAGTGACTTCCCTAATTTAATTCCACTCCCACATAAACTCCACAATCTCTTTACAGAATAATTTTTCTGTGAGCTTTTAAGAGAACTACTCTGCAGAAACATTAAACTCTACTCCTACTTTTATTTAAATTAATCCTGATAAATCAAATTATAATTCCTTCCTGCATCAAGGGGTTTTTTTTCCCATTCAATTTATGGCAATTGCAAATTTATATAATTTTCTGTATTTATGTCACTTAAGACTGTACTGGTGTTTGTCCTGTGTTGTAGTCAAATAATGTTGTAGTCTTTGAAACACAAGTCAGCAAGCACTGAACATCCCTGATTTCCCTCCTTTTTACTTTTAATTTTGACTTCTCATTTGCTCTCTCTTTCTGTACTTTTAACTTTGGAAGCGTTCATCACTGACATCATGAGACTCAGCCAAGCCTTGATTTTTCGTTTTTTTTCTGTAACAAGGTCCAGAGTAATTAGGTATTTGCTGAGCAAGTTCTGTGTGCTACATTCATTAATTTTTCTGATCACTGGTGTGACCATTCTCATTTTTGAAGCTGTTGTGCAGCTGAATGGAAGCATCACATACTGAGAACTCCTACAGTGGGAGATGATTCTATGTTTTGGCTATTTGGTACAATCTGGTACATCTGGTCCCTGCAGAGAAGCTTTCTAAAACTTCTGGAAAAACCTTTTTCTACCATTTACCAGCACAGATTTCCTACTGCCTGATCAAACTACTGAACTTGAACTGGTAGTTTTAATGATATAAATGTGAAAATTAAAGCATAGATAAATAAACGGCTATCATATATATATATGTATATGTATATATGTATATATGTATAGCACACATCTTGTGATATATTAACAAATCACTGTCTTTTTTTTCATCTGGCGTAAATCTGTCACTGCCTTTGCTTTCCTGTCCTGTTCCTAGTATCAGCTCCATTTAATCTGCCTTCCATCACCACTAGATTCCACCAGTGTTCGTTCACTTCTGCCACAAAAAATCCTGAACAGAAGAAGTGCACTAAAAATCAGGATAAAATTAGTTGGAATTCATGTAAATTAAAAAAGTTAGAAAGGTTCTTAACAACTTTCATCTAAGAGGCAGAAATAAATGTCTTGAGTTCTGTTCACCAGTGAGAACAGGAATGTAGTTAGCATTTTCCTGTTCTAGCTGTTCTCAACACTGTCATAAATTATGGGGGTTTTTTTGGGTCTTTTAAGTATATATTATAAAACCAGATAGAAGAGGTTATGCTAGTTAAGTAGCAGGAACGCTGTCAGATGTAAAAATCCTGGCACAGAAACTCCCAGAGATTTCAGAGTCAGAGGGGCTGTGAAAACAGCCCTTGACCAAATATTTGAATTAGAAATTCACAGATTTTGGGGCACTAATCAATAGCTTGAAGGCCAAGGTGTGTTCATAGCAGCTGCATAAAGATTAAGATTTTTCTTTACATTCATTGCATCATGTTTCATTATAATCATTAAAGATGAGCATCTTTGTCTCTGAAATTCTTGATCAGTCCAGCAGACCTTACAGTGTTCATTCTTGATCAGTCCAGCAGACCTTACAGTGTTCATCTGTCCACGAACCTTCCTGCTGTGTGTTAGTTTTCAGCATGAAAACTGAACCCAGTTTACACTGAAGAGTTTGCTTCAACTCATTTTAATGCCAAAGGTGATCTGTGAAGTAATTGGAGAGTACACATGGAAGCTCATATGTGCCATAAACAGAAAAAATTGAAGTGATTGTAGGCTGTATTCTACTTTTATTGAGAGCAACAAAGGAAAGAGGCTAAAATTAAAGGGTTCTGTGAAAAGCCAATGAGCATGTGCCTGTGTGAGTTGTCTCTGCCTCTGGGCACAAAAGAATTGCTGCATTTGTGGCAGGGATGCAAGAAAAGATTGCCCATTTAAAAATTCATCAGCTGAAAGTAATAGAGCATTACGTAATCGGATTATTTTCATAAGCTATTGCTAACTTAGTGATTATTTACCTTCTTATGGTGGCTGGATTTTGTTCACTGAAAATCGGAAATGCATAGTTCGCACTAACTTACTTTAGGGGCCACAATGATTTACCCCATTCTTTATATTCTGTCTCGATGATGATTAGTAAATATCTTCTCAGAAATGAGTTTTTGCTGAAGATTGAGATATGTGACGGTGGCTTGGCAGGAACCTGTGCAAAACCTGACCAGTGTGGAGGCTGGAATCTCTGAGAAACTCTTCTGGCTGTGTGGGGTCTTCTGGGGGAATGGATGCAAGGGCAGGGGAGCTGCTGCAAACGCTCAAAAACTGATCAGGCTTTGTTTGTGGGTGGCCAGAGGAAAGAGAGAAGTGGTTTTGCCTCTGCCTGTGCTTAGCTCTGTGTTGCAGAAAAGAGGTAATTAAATTATGGGACTATTCAGGCACGCTGGGTTTCTCAGATGCCCTAGAAGAGATTGGTAGCAGATTGCTATTAGAGGAGCTGCTCCTAAAAATCAATTAGCTGATCACTGAAAGTGATAGTAAGAGAAGCGACATCTCTTTTTCCCAAAGGCTGTGGATGAAAAACCTTGGGAACAGCTATGTTTCTGCAGGTGTCCATCTGGGCAAAGCTAAGGGAAATTGAATTTGGAATTGAGTGCAGGAAATAAGGTCTTGGGGTTCAATGTGGTTTCTGAGTATTTTGCAGAAAAGTTGACACATGGTGGCTTTTAGAGAGCTTCCTGAGATCAGATGGGAGGTGACAGCTGTGGTGAGGAGGTGTGACAGAGGGTCCCTGGGGAGTTTGAGCCTGGGCACCTTCAGAGAACACTGAGCTTTTTGTTCAACGCGTGCCTGTGAGGCCTGAGACAGCTCTAGCTGGGATTGCTGACCTCCCCCAGATGTGATCTGAGCTCCACCGGAGCTCCTGGAGCAGCTGAAGTGAGCTAAAGACATGTGACTGAGAAAAGTGATACCTGAAATAATGAAGTGCTCTCCGAAAGTGCTCATGGTTAGATAAAGAAGCCAACGCAGCCAATTCCTCTGGAATGCTTCTTGAACTCAACGGGAATTTGTACCAGATACTTCAGGCATAAGTGCCCAGATGATTTTGATTCCAAATTTAAAGAATGCTTTATGTAATCGCTGGAATTCATGTGGCCTCTAAATATTTCGGAGGCTATAAAGATGCTGGGATATTCAGTTTCACAAGTACTGTTGAACCTGTTGCAATCAATAGCAATGATTTTTGGCTTGGTGTTTGTTGTCCCTGTCTAAATATGCTAGAAGTGAAAGTTATGTTAGCATTCCAAAACCTCTGCCAGGAATATGCTTCTGAATGTTTAATTTGCATTTGCTGCTGTGTTGTCTCTGTCTATACATAATCTGCTGCAGATTCCTTTAAAAATAAATTCCTTTTATGTCAGAAAGGTCTTGGTGAATAAATCTCATAACCTGGTTGAGAGTTAGGTCTACACAAAAGTCTTTCAGAAGCCTTGTATTTGGGATATCGGTGTCTGGGACTGGGACCCCAAAAGCAATTTTCATCCTTTAAAAATAACTCTGGTGAACAGCAGTGGCTGTCAGAAAAAGAGGCTGTGCAAGGCCTGGGAAGGGAAGTGCGCACAGGAACTGTGTGCAGTTTGTATCTTATCTGGGTTGGCTTTCTTTTCCTACCAGAACAGAAACTTCTGCGTCAGAAATAAATATCACAAAATAAATAAAATTATAAAATGAATCTGAGAAGATGCTGAACTTTTTCTTTGCCAGCTGAACAAACATTTTGTAACACGTGTTCTCAGTGTGGTCAGACTGTCCTGGAACTTTTGTGATGGGTTGGCTCAGGACCAGCCAGCACCTTCCAGGATCAGTCCTTGTGTTTGCACAGAGCATTCCTGAGCAACTAAACTAACAAAAGCATTGGTGACAGCCTGCAACGAGTAAATTAATAATATCCATAAAACCGTCCCATCTATTCATGTGTCCTGTCTTCTAAAGGTTCCTGGTACCATTAATGACAAAGTGCTTAGGGCAAGAGAATGGGAGCCATGCTCACAGGGTTGCTGCACTCCTGGTGTGCTGCAGGTCTGAGTGCTGCAGCTCCAAATCACAGGGAGAGAAACACTTCCAAGAAGACAGGGAGGTACTTGCAATCTCCTGTTCCTGTACCTTCGAGCCTCTTCTCCTCTGTCAAAGTACTTAGTAAATGACACTGTAAAGGGTTGTGAAGTGCTCAGAAACCACTGTAATAAGGATTACCTAAGTACACCCTCTGATAACATTCCAGATCAAAACCATATGGAATATGTGGGTGATTTAGACACACACACAAAAAAAGCTTCACATTAATGCAATATGAACTGAAGGGTCCAAGTTTTGGCTGGCTCAAAGCTGCTGTCTGCTCTGAAGTTTTCTCTATGGGTTTGTGTTTTATCCACTTAGAGGCTCCTAGGATCTTTCCAGCTTCTGGACAGTGAGGGCTTCAGGTTTGTTCATACACAACCCTGCCTCTTGTTGCTGAACTTACAGAGAAAAATTTGCTTTTCAAAATCCTGTTGTGAGGAAGGATGTGGGGGGAAACAGGGAGACAATTCAATGGGAAGCTTATTTTTAAAATAAGGGGATGTGTACCTGACTAAATATGTAGTGTAAATAATTAAGGCTATATCTGCAGTATGAACAATAATAATGTACTTCAGACTGAGCCTGCCTGGGGGTCCTGTAAGAGCTGTGCTCTGTGTGTGTCCCATGGGAGCAGCAGAAACCAGCAGAGGTTCTGCACTTCATTAGAGCTTTTGAAAATTTTGCAGACCTCAGCCCTGCTGGGATAAGAGATTGGCCTTACATGACTTTCTCAGATGAGATGTAAACACGTTTCCTTGGCTGGGGCTTCCTCAGTGTTTTACTGGATGTTCCTGTCTGGATGAGCAGGCAGCTGGCAGCTCGTGTGTGCTTTGAGCAAATGCACTGCAAGGCATCCCCAGCCCTGCTGGAAACTGATACAGGTCAGGTGTAACAATATTCTGAGGTAGAATATTAGATAATATAATAATAGATAGAACGTTTTGTCTGTTTGTTTTATTTGCTTCTATCCACCCAAGATGCTACAGAGATTATGTCCTGCATTTAGGCAGTTGATGAAATAATTCATTTAATAGGTGTTCTGAAAGGCTGCCAAGCATTTCAGGATCCAGGATCTGGTGTCCTCCCTTTGCTCTCTTTTACTTACCTGTGCATCTACTTTATACATCTTTTGTTGTCCTGTGTTAGCAGGACCTGCTGTGCTAAGAGCAGCTGAGCAAGATCAAAAACTCAGGATTAGTTTAGGTAATTTCTCTGATTATTTCATAAAGATAGGAATCAAAACCAAAATTTTTTTTTTTTTCCAGCAGCAAGAGGCAGCTGCTCTCCGCATTTCATTTTTGTAGCAGGAAACTCTGCTACAGCTGCTGAACATGCTTAAGCTGAAATCTTTGGTTATCTCTATTCTCAGTTTTTCACTCACTCAAAGCTACGATGTGGAAGTTTCCACCACTGAGGATGTTCACAGTGCTAATGTGTTCAACACTGAATGAAGCTAAAATCCCTTTGATGTCTCTCTTTTAGGTGGCTGTAAGTGTTTTGTTCATTCTAATGGAAAGGTAATTAAGAAATAAATTCTTCATTCTGTTGGTACACTCTCTTTGGGTTTCCAACTCCTCAAAATTATGGAATTGCTTGGTAGAGTTTTACAATGTCTGTATCTCCCTCTTTATTTTTTTGTTTTTGTTTTAAAGAAATGGCAATAGAGGAATAAATTGAAAATACATCCACATATATAAATAACACCACAGTAGACGTTACAACACTCCTTTAAACTTCCTATCAGTGACTTTATTGCTCTGCTCCTTCCTATGTGAATTCCCTGTGTTTTCAAGGTTCAGAGGGTGGAATTATGCACTAACAGTGCTCAGGGGGCCCCTGCTAGTCTTTGAATATGATCTTTTCTGGGTCAGATTAATAATTCATACAATATTTCCCTGTGAAAAGGAATATGTTGCCTGTCATCTCCTGTCACCTTTTTAAGGTTTGTTTCAAGCCTCTAACAGGACTGAGGCCAGATAAAAGTTCACTTGAGGATTAAATTTCAGAAAAAGGATAATTACTAGGTTATATGAGCAGGCACCAAGTACAGAGCATTCTTAAGTTGGATGTGTTCTCTGGATTTTCAGATATTAGACTGTGGAGAACCTTCTCATGGAAAGTGATGGAATATCCATTACACGAGGCACTTAAAATGCAATTGATAACTTCTGACAGGGGGAAAATATATCACTGTGGGGAATAAATTTGCTCAGTGAAAGAGCTGTAGAGACAAATAAAATTTGCAACATATTTGAGGGAAGCCATGCATTTTTCATGCATCCTTTATCTGGTTGCTTTAGGCCATTCCATTACTCATAAGGTCTTGTTCATGTTCTTTGGAACACAAAAGTCATTTGATGTAGATTCTGTATGTTTTAGATTTAAAAGGTTGTGTTTGATTTAAGAAAAAAAAGTGTTTCAGTTTACCTTAATTTGTAACTAAGTGAGGAAATCCATTTTCAGGGCAGGAAGTCATGTCATAAACAGGGATTGAACTGAACACTTTAGAACAGAAGGTGATGCCCAGGTATCCTGACTAGCTTTGGCTCATGGGGTTTTTGGGGAGTTTTTGTGTCATGTTTTCCCCCAGTTATGCTCAGTTTGCCTGTAGCTCTCGGGACACAGTGTTTGCTGTGCCCTTGCCTGCTGCCTTCTTTCACAAGCAAAAGAGGCCAGGGGTGGCTTGGAAGTCTCGCTGGGCTCCTTATCCTCTGAAATGATCAAGGACAGCTCTGGACAGGGATGAGGAGAATCTCCTTGTGAATATAACATCCATAGCTTGAGTTCTCCTTCCTGCAGGGAACAGCTGAAGAGGGAGAGGGTTCTCCAGCCCAAGTCACAGCAATACTTACTGAAATCCTTGTCAAATAATGGAATTTTGTATAACTCTGGGAAAGTCACCAGTGTTCTACTTCCCTGCCTGTGTGGCTGAATCTGAGGAGAAACCTGTTAATCTGATTTACTCTGTGCTAGAAAAGTTGGACTGTATGTGTTCTTCTTCTCCTAGAACCATGGCCCTGACATGGAAGAAGGCTTCCGCTTCAAAGCAGTCATGCTTCACTCTTTAGCTAAAGAAAATAGTATTTAACTTCACCTTAAGTCTCAGTATTCAAGTCTAAAACGACTTGGAACACTTTAAATTGAATCAAATATCTGGAGTATAAATAATATTGCAGTGCCAAGATAAAGTCTTGCAGTCTGTTGTTTGAAAGAGAAATGAATGTATGGAGGGTAATAATGTTAATATTTTCTGCATAGATTGTTGATGAGAGCTGTGCTTTTCTTTCACATTCCAACGGCCTGGGAGAGATTAATTTCTAAAATATCAGCAGGGATTACAGCATAAAAAGTACTGACATAGGAGTGGCATGGAATTCCTCTCTTTTTAAATGGCATGGTTATAGTTAAATTGCAGATGAGGGACTGAAACTTTTTAATTGAGCAGTGTGGAAAGGTAGATAGGGCTGAATTATTCTTTGAGTCACAGATTTCAATAACACTGCACAGTCACATTGAGAGAATGGCAATGTAACTTGCAAGGGAAGCATTAAGCACAAAGAAATTTGTGTAGAGATAGAAAGTCCTAATCATTTCTGTAAGTACTTAATCTGTGGCAGAGCTCGAGACGGCTTAGGCTGCATCTGGAAGAAAAAGAAGTGGGCTTGGAGATTATCTCTGTTCCATTTTCTAAGGAGAACTCAGGGTTTATTTTGGAGACTAAAACCAGCAGCACCTGATTGGCATGAGCTGGAATTAAAGGTATCCTTAACCACAGTCTTCAAAGCATTGTTTTGGGGAGAATTGTCAGTATTTTCTGCATTTTTGACTCCAAATACTTCACCCTGTTCTTAAATTCCTGCTCTACTAGAAGGGTGAGAAACAACTGCCATGGGATTTGCCCTGCCAGTGTTGCATTCTCTGAGGATTACTCTGAGCTGGGAGAATCCCATTTTTCTCAGAAGGTTTGAGAACTTTCTGGAGGTGTTTAACTCGCGCATCTTTGCCTCACACTGAGCAAAACTGTGCCTTGCTGTTCCTCGATCTCTGGCTGGACCAGATGCACAAGGAAGGTTCATGTTGGAAACAGTAAAGGATGCTGTGGATCAAATCCCAAGTGATTCATCAAAATGCATGTGTGGCGTGAAAAAATGAGAATTTTTTGGCTGTGACCCCCTGTGTCTTTGTTAATTCCTTCAGTGCTTGTATAGAACTGCAATTATCATCACTGTAAAGTCAGCAAACACATTGAAAAAGCACAAAGCTCTCTATCTCTCTCCCCTCTTCTTGGTCCTCTCTTATACAAGTATTTCGTGTTTTATTCCAGATATTATAACACTGTTTAGAGGACAGCAACATAATGATGATTATATGGTTTTATTGCAGTCAGTAAGTCTTCTGGATAGATTATTATAATATTTTATGTAAAAATGCAACAGGAGCAAAATAAAGTCAAGCCTTTTTACTTTATCAGAAGACAGCCAGTATATTACAGAAATCAAATACCTTGACATCACATAAAAGAGGTAGCTTAAATCACAACTTTCTCCAGTGCATTTGATTCAAAGCAGAATATTTCAGTGAAATATACAAAAGTATTTACTAGAACTGCAGTTTGTGTATGTAAAGCAGTATTGTCGAAAAGCTCTGAGCTAACAAATCAATCTTAGGTGCAATGGCTGAGATGCCTTCACTCTTTAGAATACAGAATCCATTTTCAGGAGGGTTCTAATGGTTATCACTACACCACCATTACACATTTCAGGAGAAAAATGAAAACCACAGGATTTCTACCCTGTTGCAATTTTTCCCTGACTCATTCAATTACTATGCTTCCAGAAGATTTTGCCATGTGGCTTACATATCATTTCAGAGTGTCACAGTGTAATCCACAAACAGTAAATTCGCCCCTTGGGTTATTGTAATGCGTTTTCTCTGGAGGAAGGTACCTTGTTGTGATGTTTAACAAAACCCTGACCACAGAAACAAATAAGCCAAAAGGGAAAAAACAAGAAAGGAATGAGGGGCTGGAGGTGGTCAGAGTTATTTCACAGGGGACCTATCATTTGGGTTTTTTGAGTGTTGAATCAATAGGTTTCTCTGTTTTTAAGCTTCCATTGGTGGCAGTTGAAAGCAGGTATCTGAGAGAACAAAATTTTATTTCTAATTCTAAATACTGCCACTCAAAACTATGTCTTTTTATGTTCTAAAACCTGTTCTCAATTTTCACTTGTCTGAAAACGTGAAAATAAATAAAACTGGAGAAATGTTCATATCCAATCTTATTTTGCACTTTGTTCACACTATTATTTGTGGTTCTGTTTTAGGCTGAGATTCTGGGATGAGAATTTGTGTGTCTGTGGCATTGCTGTATAGTGAGAGGCCTGATGGATGGCAGAATTAATTACATGCGGACTTTCTGTGCTGTATGATATTTTGCTTAATAGAGACATATTGCTCAAGATTAGTGGTTATTACCCAGTCTGTAGAAGAGGAAAAAATTGAGTTCTTACCTCCCAACTCTGTCTATTCTTTGATAAAATTATTGGCTGCAGATGCTTATACATAACACAGATGTTCCTACATCCCATGAGTCAACTTTATCCTTGAAATTTAGGTTCTATTTACAAAATTTGCTATGATTCTGCCAAAAGAGTAAGCTAAGAGAATCCCAGAATCATTAAAAAATCAAGAAGTACTGTGCACTTGATTTATTAACAGGCAATACATTTGATAGGTGATGTGCAGTCATAGGTGAAAAAGGACTGCTATTTGTTTGGTTATTATTTCCATACTGTAAGGACTGGGCTGTGCTCAAAAAATTAATTACTTCTAGAATTTACAGGTTTTGGGTTTTATTTCACTTCAATCAGAACTTCAGTTTGTGAAATTGATTTTATTTAAGTCTTACTTTCTATATTTGCACACTATTTTCTTTGCACACTCTTTTCTGTTTGGATTTACAAATTGTCTTTTCAAAATTTCACAGCTGTAAATTGGGGATCAATGCTTTAATGGACTTAGGCACATGAAAATGAGATGTGAATACCTTAAATGCACTTTTAAATTATCTGACACTCTTCATCTCTGCTGGTTTCATTGATGACTAGGTCTGATAACTTATTAGATACATCTTAAAAGGATCTGAAATTTCCTTTTAGTTCACATTCTAAAATTACCAGAAAGTTTTCTGGTTTATGAAGAACCATTTATGTTCAAATGGCAGCAAATTGTAAATGCGCAAAAGAATTTTAATTATACTTTTAAAAAATTGAACTAACCAATAAAGTAAAACCAAAAAAGTAAAAGCAAAAGCATCTTTTGAGTTCAATAGACTAGGGGGGAAGACAGCTCTCCTGTCTAACTGCTAAGAGATGAAAATGTGTATTTTAAAAGGTTGGATATAATTTATCTTGGAACATATGTCAGTTGAGACAAGATGACACATCTGTTAAAAAGAATATCCAAATTGCTGCTCACAGTATTAAAGTCACAGTTCTGTTCCAGCAGATCTGTTTAATATCTTCCACCAATAATATTTCAACAAATATGATGCCTTTATTGATGGTGAATCTACTGGTTTATAGCTCTGGTGTCCAGGCACTTGGTTTTCATTGGGAAAATTTGTTTTGAGCAGATTTTTCCTGTCAAAGAGGAAAATATTTGGTCTCTGACATTCTCCATAGGTCTGATAGGGATAGGCATGAAGAAGGTAGTGATCATTACCTTGTATATTTTCACTCTTTACTGAATTTTTCATGAGCCTCCATTTTTCTGCCTTCCTGGGTTGTCTATTTGATACCATCCTGAAACTTTCTGCAGCTTCTGCTAATAAGTAGAATAAGGTTTGAATTGCAGACTTTGGCATGATTGTGGTTGTCAGGACTGAAAGCTGCACTTCAGTGCCGTTTGGGGTACCAGAAGTGGGTTATTCACAGCAGCAAAGACAGACTGTTTGATCACTGAGTAAAACACACTCTCATGTGTGTGGTGAATGGTTTTCTGGTTTTTTAATAATTCTTACTGTTAAACAAACAATTGTGTGGTGCCATTGCTAATAATCTGAGGTTCTATTTGCACTTCACAATTAATTATAGTAAAATCAGGGCTGTTTTTCTGCACAGAATCTCCAAACGTTTTGTTACGTGACATTTTTGCAGTGGGGAAATAGAAAGTTTATCTGTATTTGTCCTAATTAGGGTTATTTCTGGAGACCTGTTCTTTGTGTATTCAAATCAGAGCATTGTGACCTACTGGCCTGTTTTAAAGAAAAGAAAATGAGATGGATCTGCCACTACGTTGAAAACCTATCAAGAAATACGGGTTTATTTTATTTATATGAAAGGATATGCAAAGATGCATGGAAGCTAATTGGCTTCCTTTGAGAAGCAGGCTCAGACGATTAAAGGAAGGTGTAAATGATGAGAAATACAAAGACTTTTGGTAGATCTGACAATGGGGCATAGCTCATTTCACCTGCAGTGTTAAAAGCACACAGCAGCTTTTAGCCCGAGTGATTAATCCCGGGACGTTTCTGTTTGGAAGCACAAATCCTTTCAAAAGACCTTACTAATAAAAAAATGCCATTAGGTCCACACATCAACACAGGGATGGAGGTGAAAAAGCTATCAGAATTATTTTCCTGCACGCTTTAATGAAGGCAAGGTGCATAGATACGAGGCATAGAAGGCGTCAGGAATTCAGAATTCAGCTTCAGCCTGTATAATCAAGCAGAGAGTAGTGTCAAATCAAAAGCAGAGTGTTTATCTGATGAAACACACTCCTCTCCACAAATCATTGATTACTCTTTTCTAATGAGAGCTGACTTGGGATAAGGGTCAAGAAAAACTACTGTTTCCTTCCCTGAAAATTTAAATAAAAGCAAATGTCTTTATTCAAATCCATTTATGCTGCAAGAAAAATTAATTTTTATCATTGTAAAATCAGAAATGTTTGAAGAGGAAGAAAAAGAGATTTCTGCCCTAACTGGTGGCATTTTTTAATCTAGTGATAAAAAGTCAAAGCTGAAGACTTCCCTTCTATAAATTCAATTTAAAATATCAGAGTGAGAGCTATTTCTCCATCATCATTACTTTTGGGCACACGGTAATATGTATTGGCTGAAAAACTGCAGACAGCATGAGAAATTTTTTCACCAGATCACCACCTGGCTGAAACTCTAAAAGGTTCAAACTGAAGTGTTTGCAAACCATCCTGTGGGCTAATTGGGTTTCCTCAAGCCCCAAGAGAGCACATGATGTCTCCATGGCAACTGCTCCTTACATTTTTATTTAGAAAAGTGTTTGTGCATCATACTTCACATGTTGTCAGGTATAGGGAAAACGTAATACTGGAGGATTTGAATGGTCAGCAGCTTTTCCTTTTGCAGTATTGACCTTAGTGTGGATATTACATTTGTGTTTTCTGATTTTAACTTCATTTTCAGAATGAAGTGGTCATCACATTTTATTTTTGCATTGCAAAACCCTTACATGATTAAAAAAAAAAAAAAGATGTCAAAAGATGTCTCATTTTCTTGCATTATTGCAGTGGCAATTCAGTAGACTTGAGCTGCCCTTCATTTGTGTGCAAGTTTCACGTTAATTTAAGAGATGTAACAGACCTGAGGTAGGGATTGACATCGATACCAAATCTGACTATTTTTGCTTTTTTAATCCATACAATGTGTTTGGTACGTGGCTGCTTCACTGACTCCAAACTGGTGCAGAATTAAGACTAATATACTGAGAAGGGAACCCAGGTTACCGGGAGGGAACAGGAACCTGCTCTCTCTGCTGTTCAGCCTGGCATATTCAGGAGGTGAACAGCCAGAGCCTGCATTTGCCTTCCAAATGAACTCGCAAAATGAATGCAAACAACTCATTTCACCTCTGTAACTCAGCTCCTGCATCCACAGGTGGCATTAATGATTTGTTTTTCCAAAACACTGCAACATCTGCACTTTTGCAAAGAGATGAATTACAGCTCAAGGCTTTTGCCTCTCGCTGAATACAAACCCATTTGCTTTCCAGAAATATTTTGCAATCGTCAGTCGTTGCCTGTTCGTGTTTATTTACAGGGATGATCCCGGGGCTCTGTAGACATTTCAGTCACCTGCACAGCTCCTGTGGTTGCAGTCATTCTAGAGACTTACTCAGCAGTTTCAGTTTTACCTGCTCGTTTTTGTCAGGGCTACGGAATTGTGTTCCTTTGTGTTTGACCCAAACCTGGTTGGAAAGCTCCTGGCCAGCTGACACTACCTGTAATTTAACTCACAGCTAAAACTGTGCCAGGACAGGCAAAAGATCTATTTAACCTGTTGAGATCCCCTCCAAGCCTATTTCTACAGCTTTCTGGTACTTTTCAATAAGGCATAGGTGGGGTTTTTTGGGTTTGGTTTTTTTTTTTAACTCTTACTGTACTGACAGGTTTTTCCCTTCAAACATTTGAGTCTGAAGCTTGTGTGCATAAAACTCTGCTTAAAGGCAGGCTTTGAAGCAAGAGTTAATTTAGATGCTTTATGGAATTGAAATCTGTCCTCTCAGTGTCCCATTCTGGATCTTCACCCTCTCCTTGAGGAATATGAGCCCAGGATGGTGATGACTAAACTGCTGCTGTTGTTGTGGTGGTGTTTAGATAGGTGAGGAATATTTTAAAGAACATTTCCTATTGTTTCAATTAAGCTTCAATAAATCAAGGAACAGCAAATCTGCTGTCTGATCTTGACCAAAAATAACACACTTCAACCACCAAATACAGAGAACGCAGGTCCCAGACAGTTTGGAGAGTATAAATTGCCGGCCCAGAATAATTACTCAGTAATAATCACATCTATAAAGAATTTATAATTGGTTTTTATAGAAAATAGACAAACAACACCCTTGCCCTGACTGTGCAACAGGAACAATTAATTTATCAGTGGCATCTGTACAATAACAAGCTTCCAGTGTAAGTTCTAGCTTGTAGTGACACCTTTCAGTTTCCTGTTCTGGAGAAGAATAGTGGAAAGCAGAATTTGACTTGCATTGTGTGCCAGCTGATCCAGGCATTTAGCTCCTTCCATTCAAACGGGTAAACAACTTGCCTGGGATTTTTATTGGCACAAAAAGCACAGCCATAAAGGTGTACATTGCCATGAAACTGAACACCAACTCGTTACCAGCTGGCAGGAGAGAAAAGTGTTGGCTTAAAAGGTATTTGCTGTAGTCTTTTTGGATTTGTTTTTCCCAACAGCAGTAATAAGGAGGAACGTGCTGTAGAGTCCCATTCATTATGGCATTTCTTTTTCCAAAACCTAACAGCAACAGCCTTGGTGGTATTTACTTAATATTTACCTTTAATATCACCAAAGAGATGAGCTATAATTTTCCAGGAATATTATAAACACATAATAACCATCCCTGCTTGAGACTCCCAGACCTTTTCCATCTATTTGTGATTTCTTCATATGCCTCACTTGTTACAGAAGACATCTCTTTTATCTGACATCTCCATCTCTGAAGTCTTCCTTTGGATCAGGAGCATTCAGAGCTAAAGCTTCAGCTTTTGTTTTTATCAAAAAATAAATCTTGATCTGCTGTAGGAGCTTTTGGGCCTCCCAAAGAAGCCCGAAGAGAACAGGGGAGCTGCACACTATTTTTATTTGTCAGGTGGGTAATTGTAAAACCAAAATACTGACTGCACACCTCCTAAAGCCTCGTGTCTGCAGGCAGAAAACCTGGCAGGAAAAATCTCTCTGCTTTCTGATACATTGCCAGTGCAGAATAACAGCAGTACAAGAAAATAATAGAGAATCTGCTTTCAGAATTAATAGTCATATCCACTTTAGGTATTTTTAGTGATCCTAATGCATTCTACGTCTACAGAAATGCTGGGGCTTGTCCCTTATATCGTAGAGGATGTTTCCAAAATGGAAGAAAAAATTAAATTGTGTAAAAAAAGAAGCGAAAATGAGAAGATTATCCAATTCCAGAATGCATAATCCTCTCCTAGTAGCAATTTTAACTCCTTTGGTGAAAGTCCAGTCCCAGAAACACAAATGTTGACTTCAGCAAGCATTTCAAGAGTGGCTCTTACACTGTGCTGAGCCCTCCAGGCTTAACCTGAAACAAATAGATGTTGAGCAGTTGATGGAAATCTCTCTTTCTTGAGTGCTCTTTGTATCAGGCAGGATGTTTCAAATTAAGAATTTAGATACCAATTAAAGCATAAGTATTCAAGGCACAAGGAGGAATATCATTGACAAATAATGTAAATATGAATTGAGGGGGGTTGAGTTGGAGATTTGAACAAATCCAAATGATACTAAATAGGAATATAACCTCCTTTCTCTAAGCAAAAAGTTCTGTGGATTGCAAACAAACAGCACTAAATTTTGGGCCAGTAATTATGGGGGGGTTGTGAAAGCTGGGGGCAGGGAAATTCAGAAAATGGAGAAAAAAGGATTAAAGTTTCTTTTCTTCATCACTTTTTCAGTTTCACATTCCTTTTGTCCAGGTAATAAAATGTTGAGATAGTTTGTGTGATTTCCATTAATTGACAAATAACCTTAAAGAGGCTTCTTGACATTAGGTTTAGGAGGAGTTTTATGGAAGAAATTCAGTTATGTGGTAACATTTGGATCTTAGCTTGGAAACAGAACCCCTGAAGACCTTCAGAATTCCTGCCACTATCCCATACAATTCATGGGTGCAGAAATATCATGAATTGCAACCAAAGACAGGTAAGGAGCAGTAGCAATAGATTAACTTACTTAAAAAAAAAAATCTGGTTTCCATTAAAAGACATTGATTAAAAAAAAAAGGCAGGAAAGGAAACACAGAACTCAGAGAAACAGATTGCTTTTTATGGCTGTTTTTTTAGCACTTTTCATGGGTGACAATTACTGTGGAAAAACAGCTTCTCTAGTACCTTTTTTTCCCAGTATTGAGTATGTGTGTGTGTGTGAGTACAAATATACATAAAGGGCTAATAGTGAAAGATTTTAAGCATGGCATCAGCCATTTAGTGCATACATTAATTCCCATTTGAACTTTATTTGGCCATGCTTTTTAAAGGTAAATTTCACGAGAAAGGTAATGAAAGATTGTTTTTTCATAGTTACAAATATCATCTGCTTATTTAAACCCACCTGGGGTTGTTTATTCTGTAGCACAGAGGCACATAAAAGCTGATATTTTCCATTCTCCTTTTTCATAAAGAACCAAGCATATTTCTCCTGATGTGCCTGGGGATGAAATGGAGCCTCAGAAGACCCAACTGATCCCACATTCCTTTGAAGGTTCCACGACATCCTGATGTTGCTCAGGGTTTAAGGAGCACACAGAGTCCTCAGTGCATGATTTGCCCTTTTCACTTCTGAAATGTTCTTCTTTGCCATTGTAGACGTATTGATTAAACTGAGAATATTAAGAAAACTTGTTCCTCCTGTTTACCAGACCAGGAAGAAGCCACTGACATGCACACACATTAATTGGATGCAGTCTAGTTAAACCAAGTACATAATGAATTTGATTGAATCAAGAATAATAGAAACATAACATTTTGGTTTCTTAACATCAGAGACCATGGAAGCTAAGGGAATTTTACAGGATAAACAGCCTGCAGGTTTTGATGCAGGTTAATCTTTAGAACCAATACAGGCTGTATTTCTCAAAAATTAAAGCAGCATTTCATAAACAGTAATTTTAGTTTATTAGGTAGAGTAGTTTAATTTTGGCATCCTGAAATAACAGATGAGACACTTTGCTCTATTTTCATTTTTATATGTATTTATATGTCTCTGATTTTTTGTTTCATTTGTTTTGGAGCCTTTGCAGATCTTCTTTGACAACCCATTAAAGCTGTCAGGATTTTTTTCTACATCATTGCCTTTAATTCTAGTCCTGTCTCATTCCTTCCCATCACATTTTTCCTCTCCTCTCCATCTCTCTTGCTGTTGTCTATTTTTTTCTTTACAGCCCCCTTGCTGCTTTGCTTTCCGATTCATTATTTGAAGCAAAACTTTCTCCGTATGATGAAGAGTCACAGGCATGAATAACATGATGTAGCCTTTCCTCAAATACAGAAATTTATCCCAAATGGCAGGCAGGAGCTTCTGAGTAATGTGGTTTAAGAGTATCTGCTGTATCCCTGTAGTTTCAGCAGGACATTGATTACTTCTCTGATAATGTTGTGCAAACTCAAAAAGACTGTCAGTAACGTGGGGGAGATAAGACAAGTGGAAGACCACTCTGAATTTGATATGAGGAGAAGGCACACTGGAACAAAATAAAATCCCTTAATAGTAAAAGCCTTGTAAATATAAACAAGGCTAAAAGCTGGGGGTGTATTTATTATGGCATGTGTTGCAAAAGTTCAACACTTCGATATTTTTACTCATGATCTCTTGAATAACAGGGAAATGCATCAAATAAATGCTGTTTATATCTGATATAGACAGACAGATAAATAGATATAAAATGTCTAGAGCAATGGGAGCTGTTTGCAATCATGCCCCTGAATTTGTTGCGCTTAGATGGGACAAGATTTTCAGCAGTAATGAATAACCTTGAGTGTCTACATTCTGACGGCACAAGGGGACTTACTCTAAGTTCTTGCTGTAAATTATATTCGTCTCTTTCCCTGTATGTATTCCCAGCTAGGCACCAAAAATAGAAGCCCGCTGAATCAGTAAAACCGGTTAATTTTGCTTTAAAAGGAACACTTAGAGGGAAAATCCTCAGCCTCCTCACCTGGAGGCTTCTGATGGAGAAGGGTCAGGATAGGGGGTTTCATAACAAAACAGTGAGAAGAATCAGCAGCAGTATTTATTATTGCTCCTTCAGCGGTGTCCCTGTGCTGCCTTGGCAGGAGAGGGGCAAAATATTTCCATTTAATAATGTGTTATCAGTGGATAAATGGACAGGAGATTGTGCAGTGCAGTTTCCACAGGACTGCAGAGCAAGTTGTCTGAAAACACAGGGGAGTCAATCTTAGAATGACTCAATAATGACAGAGCTGTTTCCATCAGAGTGCGTGGTGAGTCCCCTCTGCTGGCTGGTGACTGATAACTCCTTTGGAAAGTTATTAACACAAAATGGAACACTGTCATTCCAGCCTCTGCTGGGCTGAGGCAACAGACCTTGGAACTGTTGAGAAGAGAAAAGGAAGAGAAGAGAAGAGAAGAGAAGAGAAGAGAAGAGAAGAGAAGAGAAGAGAAGAGAAGAGAAGAGAGAAACCTTCCAGCAGCCTTGCAGTGCCTAAAGAGGCTGCAAGAAAGTTGGAGAGGGGCTTTTTACAAGGATTTCTAGACAGGACAAGGAGTAATGGCTTTAAACTGACGGAGGGCAAGCTTAGATTGGATATTAGGAAGAGATTCTCACTGTGGGAATGGTGAGGCCCTGGCACAGAGTGCCCAGGGAAGCTGTGGCTGCCCCTGGATCCCTGCAGGTGTCCAAGGCCAGGTTGGATGGGGCTCTGAGCAACCTGGTCTGGTGGAACCACGGCAGGGCCGTTGGAACTGGTTGATCTTTGAGGCCCCTTCCAACACAAACCATTCTATAATTCTATAATTCTATAATTCTATAATTCTTTAATTCTATAATTCTATAAATAGTATGATTCTATGATTCCATGGTTCCAATAGAGGTGTTGGAAGGTTAAAATTGTGAGGTTGCAGAAATTCCCTATGGTTCATAATGGACCTGACAGAAACCATCAGTACTTTTCTTTGCTACAGTCTGTCTACTTCCTTTCTGACATCAGTGACTGTAACATGTCTCTCCAAAAAGGATGGTTTATATGAGTTAGTAACATCCTTAAATGAGGGTTTGGGTTTTTAATACTGAACAAAAAGCAGCACTGCAGTCTTTTGTTAATTTCCTATGTGTTCTGGCCCTTGTAAAGTATGTATAAAAATAAATGAACAGGTTAAGCAAAACCATGTTAAGAAACTTGTTGAGTAATTATTTTATAAGCTGAAGCATGTATTAAACCAGGTGTTATTTTTCCTTATTGTAGTCAATGGCAATATTTCCAGTAGCGTTTTTAAGCACAAGAACAGGCCAGAAAGCTGGTTGTGCCTGAATTAAATGAGGGTACAATAGATTATTCTTTCAAGAATTTGGAGCTTATTTGAAACATTTTTTTATTTCAGGTTGTGTTGTTGGTTTTTGATTTTGTTTTGCTTTTAATGAGATAGCATCGTGCAGTCATTCTTTGCATGGAAAGTGAACTAAAACTTGATTAAAATATTTTAATGAGTCGCTGAGGGACTGCCTGTGTTAGATTCTGTGCAAAAGGCAGGGCTGTGCCGTGCAAAGTCAGTGCTCTAAATCCCAATGTGAAGCTGTAACAGGAATTGTTGGCTGCAATCAGGGAGCAGCAACAGTTTGGAAGACAGAGACTCCAGGTTAGCCTAGGCTGAGGGCCTTCTTAGCAAACAGAATGGAAATCTTCCCTCAGAGGTTAGAGGGAGTGAGCAGCGCTCTGTGGTCTCTCAGCAGATGGCCAGGGCAAGGCTTGCCACGGCTCGCAAGAGTGATCGTGGATGGCTGGGTTAAGGACGCTTTCAGATAGACAGGTTT
>WEKY01014524.1:2891-25863 GCA_013390045.1 Picathartes gymnocephalus
GGGGGGAGGGAGGGGAGGGGAGGGGACCTCGCTGCAGTCTGCAACTTCCTTGTGAAGACAAGGGGAGGGGCAGACACTGATCTCTCCTCTCTGGTGACCAGTAACAGCACCCTAGGGAATGCCATAGAGTTGTGTCAGGGGATATTTAGGGCAGATATTAGGGGAAAAGTTCTTCACCCAGAGGATGGTTGGACACTGGAACAGGCTCCCCAGGGAAGTGGACACAGCACCAAGCCTGACAGAGTTCAAGAAGCAGTTGAACAATGCACTCAGGCACAAGGTGGGATTCCTGGGGCTGTCCTGTGTAGGGACAGGAGCTGGACTCAATGGTCCTTGTGGGTTCCTTCCAGCTCAGAGTATTCTATGACATATGTATATGTAAAATTTTTACAGTATGAATTCTGGAAGCTGGAACTTGTTTTAAAGTGTTAGAAAGCTGGAATGAAATATTTCTTTATTCTCACTTGCATTACCTATAATTCTATATTTGCAAAAACATTTTTCATGTCAAAAAAGAAGGAAAGGAAGTCAAGATTTTAGATTTCTATATGGCTTAGCAAACATTGACTGAAATATGTTGTAGGTGTTGTAGTTTTGGTATTTTTTACCTTTAGAAGCAGAAAAAAAGTTCAATATGCAGAACAGAAATTAAAAAATGCAATAACATAATTTTCCTTTAATTTTTCCAGTAGTAGCTTATGAGTTGTTAATGAAGCTGAAGTAATTTTAACAACAACAACAACAACAGAATCTGTCCTTGCTTGTATCTGTACAAGTCAGATTTAATTCTTGGGAAATATTCCTTGACAGTGTCTACATATACACACAGGATCAAACACAATTCTGCCTTTCAGTTGTACTTCTAGTAATTTCAAAGTTTGTGGTTTTTAAATCACTGAATGTTGGAACAATAAAATGAGATTCAATGGCAACTTAGCAGCCCAGCAAGTGCAGGATGATATTTCCCTTGGTGCCGCAGGATACCTATGAACATTTGAAAATGTGTTTTGAAACGTGTCAAATAGTTTTATTTAATATGGACACTTTAGAATAAGAAGAACTGATCAGCATGTGGGCATTATGGGCATTGCATTCCTCTGACACATTCTAGCAGCATGAGACTTGAAAGAGTTCTTTTATTAAATTTCTGATTAAATGTCTGAATGCTTGTGGAGAATGAAAAGTAGGATTGCCATGCATAATAGTAGAGCTAACTGAATATATTTAATTCCCAAAAATATTTGTATATCTTTTCTCATCCCATAATACTCATAGGCATTTTTGTTAAAGACCCCAAATGCATTTTCTTGAGAAAAATATTTACAGAAATTATGAGCAATGCACATCTTGTTTATAATGTTCTGTGTCAAGATTGCACTCTGGACAGAAAAAGGGGCTGATTTGAACATTTTAAAGAAATACAATGTCCCCAGTATACATTTTGTACTGAAAAATGTGGAATGCACCATATAATAAACACTGCGTTTCAGGTTGCTTTTGGGGTTGATAGTAGGTACTGATAGGCATATGACTATACCTGATTAATCCACTTTAATTCCCTAGAAGATGAGCATTAGTAAAATCAGATAGGCAAAGATGACTGGCCAGCCAGTCTTACCAGGTAAAAATTGAAAAAGGACAGTTTTGTGGTTTAACCCCAGGAAGAAGCACGGTCCCGGCAGAGCCCCTTGCTCACTCCTCCACAGTGGGATGGAGTGAAAATGAGTAAGGTAAAAGTGAGAAAACTCATGGGTCAAGGTAAAGACAGCTCAAAAGCTAAAGTCCTGCACACAAGCAAAACTAAACAAGAAATTCATTCACCACGTCCCTTTGGCAGGCAGGTGTTCAGCCCTTCCCAGGCAAGCAGGGCTCCATCAGACATAACAGTGACTTGGGAAGACAAATGCTATCCCTCCAAACATCCCTCCTCTTCCTTCTCCTTCTTCCCCCAGCTTTATATGCTGAGCACAAAGCCATATGGTATGGAATATCCTGTTGATCTGTTGGGGTCAGCTGTCCTGGCAGCACGGCTCAGCAAAAGCTAAAATATTGGTATGCTATCAACACCATGCTCATTACAAATGGAAAATACAGCATCACAGAGGCTTCTGTGATGAAAATTAAATGTATTCCAGCTAGAACAAGCAAGAGAGTGACAGAACTCCTGAATCTGAGTGGTTTAACTCAAAGGACAAACGTCTTTGATCACGGAGAGAAACAAGCAAAGGTAGTCTCATTTAACAAGCACTCATTCTCAGAGGGAATGATGACCAGACAAGTACAAAATTCTGATAAAGAAACTGATGAGAGCTTTGAACACTTTGAAATTCCAGATCTTGCTTGTGTGATAATAGACCAACAAGTAAATATTATCTGGTTTTCATTGATTTGAAATATTTTCTCACTTTCACCTTTATGTCTACATCAACAAGAGGATGGAAGAACCTTGTGAGAAATTTTAGGTGGGACTTAAAGATCTGAAATCTACACTTTAGATCCTAAAAATGGTTGCTTATTTTTAACTAATTTTATAGAATCTGAATGATTCAGACACTTTTTTTTTTACATTAAAATTCCCCTATATCCTAGATTTCCACTTCCGTGACTACCTACAGTGTGATTTTTTGTTTAGAATGTGTGCTGTGTTCTGCAAGATTGCCTTAACTTGTCCAATTTCCTGCTTTACACTGCATCTAGTACCTGCATTGAGAATAAATACAATATATGCGGACCAAGTTACTTGCAAAATGTAATGCTACTAATCATTTTACATGCAAAGCAAACTGATAAAAAAAAATGTAATTCAGAGTTAAATCACTACCCTGCAATGCAGGAGAAAATGGAGGTATCCAGATGGCAATTTTCTGCCCTTTAGTTAAATTTAAGCTGGCAGATTCTCCTTGTAATGGCCTTCAAAGGACTTTGTTTTCTTCTTGAGCAAAAATACTTGCATTATGCAGATAGTCATTTTACTAAGTTTGATTTTATCAATCTCACTTAATTTTGGTGTACTGGGTCTTATTCCAAGTCTCATATTTCAAAGGACAATTCTTAAGACTGAGAGTAAAATTTATTCTGAAGTCATGGTGTGTCAGCCCCTCTTGCTGAAGTAGCCTCCCTTATTATGGTATCATTAAAAAGGTTATTTAGGCCAAAGAGTGAGAGACAGTCTCACACTAGAAGTGTTTCTGTAGCTTAATATGTTAAGGACTTTCAGCTGTGAAGGAAAAGCAACATTTTTCATTCCTACTCAAAAAGTGTTTGATGCATACGATATTGTCTTACATTTAAGTTTATAAAAGATATTTGGAAAAAAGGCCAGAAACTCCCCTTTTTAATGATCTGCCTTATCTATGCCAAGATAAAGTTGCATTTAATAGGCCATATATGAGTTCTATTTGACCATAATTATGCAACCTATTATTCACCTAATAAATTGTGATCAGCAAATGTCTGGTAAATCCTGACATGACAGAAAAGAAGAGGTTCCTTTCTTGCAGGGTCCCTCTTGCTGCCGTACAAATGCTTATGTAGGTGATTGCTTGCACTTTTTTCTTTGTAACAGTGTGTAATACTCTTGATTTGCTGATTTATTCTCTAATTTTCTATTGATTTGATTTATTAGGTTTGCTAAATGTATGATCTTGCTCGAGCTGTAGCCTTGTAATACCCAAACCCAAATCACATAAAATACTATTTTTCCTCTACCATACAAAAGTGTCATCTTAATTTTCCAATTATGAATGCTTGAAATTGTTTGTATAATAAATTGAAAGAAGAACGACAAAAAAATTATATACAATGGGTAGTTTTATGTTCCATATTTCTGTGGTAACTTGTCATGGTTAAAACCAAGCTGGCAACTAAGCTCCACACAGCCATTCACTCACTAAGCCCCCTACCAGTGGAATAGGGGAGAGAACTGGAAAGACAGAAAATTAGAAAACTCATGACTTGAGACAGACAGTTTAACAGCTAAAGCAAAAGCCATGTGCAAAAGCAAAGCATTAAGAAATTTGCTCACCATTTCCCATGGGCAAGTAGGTGTTCAACCAGCCCCGGGAAAGTATGGCTCCAACACGTGTAACTGTGACTTGGGAGTTAAAAATGGAACATGTGCGTCCCCTTCCTCCTTCTTTGCCCAGCTTTATGTGCTGAGTACAATGCCATATGGTATGGAATCTTCCTTTAGTTATCTGGGGACAGCTCCCTCCCAACCTCCCATGCACCCCCAGCCTCCTGGGACTCAGGGACCGGTGGGGTGGGTAAGCGAGGCCCAACAATAATTTCAGAAGAGGCCATGCAAAGGGTGGCATCTTCCTGGATACCCCCAGCCTCCGACAGTGGGAGGCACAGGGCCCTCCTGAGCCAAGAGGCTTCCTCAGTGGGTTTCCTGCGGGCACCAGGCCCTGCTGTGTAACATCCCCCACTTCCCCAGCAGCTTTTACCACACAGCGAGGCTCACTGGGCCATGTACAGCTACAACAGGTCCTCAGGTTTGGGGTCAAACCTCGGCCTCCCAGTATGGCTGGTGTGGGCTGGGAGAACAGAACAAGGGGGTGAGGTTCAGTTGCCTTAAGAACTAGTGTAGCCTTGCTGGGCTGCGAGCGCAGACTTTGACTGCAGCAGGAAGTGCTGTGGCAGCTGCCAAAACTGTGGAGAGCCTTCCAGAACCTTCTGGACTCTAGCGGATTCTGCAGCTGCTGTGGGCAACACTGGCCGCTCTCGGCTTCACCGGCCTGCAGCCCCCGGGACTGTGCCCGCACTGTCCTCCCAGCCTGTCCAGCTGTGCCCATGCCCACCCCCTCAGAAGGGCAGTGTCCTTGGCACCATGCAGCTTTGATCCCTCTTCAGACTGCTCCCTGAAAGAGTCAGACTTGATGATCCCTCCAGGTCCCTTCCAACTGAGATAATTCTGTGACCTGTACCACGGCACCAATCCTCATGTCCCTCTACCTCTCTGTACACTTGGTATCTGCAGGGCTGCAGCAGCTGAGACCTCAGGGACCAGGGATGGCAGCTCTCCCTGCAGCTCACTGGGCTCACATCCCACCTCTCCCATGGGAGCCCAGGAGGCCTCACCTGAGCCCTCTGCATCGCACAGCCCAGCCACAGTTCCCCCAAGGAGCACCATCACCCCTTGAAATATCCTCACCCTCCAGGCAGGGTCGCAGTGGCTCTGTTTCCTGAGTGCAGTTTCCCTCGCATTGCCAGACAGCACTCAGGAGTCAGGGCAGAGAAACTCCGCCGCTTGTAGCCAAGATAAGTAATGAGGCCTCCAGCCTGGACACCCCCGTGCTGGCCCTGACTATCCCAGGATTTCCTGTACTGTGGCCAGCCCAGCCCAGTCTCTAGGAGAGCCCTGGGCAGCCCTGGGCCAGTCCTCGTGGATCCATCCAATGGCATGGCATGGCATGGCATGGCATTGGTATTGGCATTCCATTCCCATTTTTCAGCCTCAGCAGTTGACTGTGAGGCAAAATTTAGCAAGGGAGACCACTTTGAATCTTGTCAGTCTGTGGGAGGGACTCCCTTAACCCTTTGAATACTCACTCTTTCCTATTCTTGTCCTTCCTCTTTCCCCCACTCTCTGTATAGATAATTTTTGGGTTGAGTTCGGTTTTGTACCAATTGATGTTGGATTTAATTTCCTTTTTCTTTGCATGCTTTTACCATCTAGGCAGTAGTGGAGCGAGCCTTGCCAACAAACTTCATCGCCCTTTCACTTTTATATTAACCCTGCTTTTGCTGATACCTTTTTCTGGCAATTCCTTATGCAGCCTAAACCCCTCTTTTGCAACACACGGTTGTCAACATGGTGCATGTCACCAGCTGCTTTATGTCTCCATGTTGTGTGTCTCTGGCTTTGTTTTGCTTAGTATAGTAGAACAGGCTCTTCTTAACCCAAATGTTTCTGTGCTTCCTTAAAGGCCTGACTAAAGCATTTCAGATTAAATCAGCTGCTTACTCAAGCACTTTCTGGCACTGTTCTCAGCAGGGTAGAGCAGCGAAGAGCACAGGTGATTCTCCTAGAGTCACAGAGAGTTGGGGTTGGAAAGGACCTCTAGAGATCCTCTAGTCCAAGCTCCTTGCCAAGGCAGAGTCACCTGGAGCGGGTGACACAGGAATGTGTCCAGATGGGTTTTAAATGCCTCTGGAGAGGGAGACCCCACAAGCTCCCTGGGCAGCGTGTTCTAGCGCTGTGCTGCCCTCACACACCCTCACACCCTTGGCATGTTGTGGAGTTGCCTTCATGGCAATGCCAGGCCATCTCTCTGGGGAGTCCCCTGTGCCTGGCTGTGTTTATTGTAGCCTCTCCATGCAAGGGACTCCTGGACCAGGGTCTGGCAGCTGAGGAGAAATGGCTGGTTTTTGGAAGAGCAGCACCCATAGCCTTGCAGTGCACCTCACCTCACCTCACCATAACCACCTACTGCTCTGAATTTTAAAGATTTACCACTCTTACTGAATTTCTTCAGTAGGCAGTAGGTTACACGCGACATCAAACATGAATTTCCTGGGATTCTTCACTGTCAGCCACTTCCTGCCATGGATTTTTACATTTAGTTAGAGGACGTGTTTCATACCTGCCATGTGAGGTGAACTCTGGCTTTGTGAAAACCTGTGGTTCTCTATCTCAAAGTCTTCTTCAGCTGTCAGAAGGATTTTGTCATTCAGTAAAGTAATTTCAGTGTATTACTGAAACTCAGATTGAATCAGGTCAGTGGAAGTCATTGGATTTTCTTTGGGTTTTCCTATAATTAGTTCTGTAAGAAAATTATTCATCCTTACAGGTAAAGTGCATGAAATACCTGATATGTTTCTTTCTTCAATTCTTTCTACTGTGAATATTATGGAAAGAAAAAAAACCCCACATTTAATTAGCTACAGATGACCCACGTATTTTCTTTCTTCTTTTGACTTCAGGAACGTATCTGTGAATATATTACTGAGAGGTCTTTGGATATTCACTGTTTCTAAAGATTTCTCTGCCGAACACTTGAAGATTCAAGACTAGAGAGAAGACTTAAGGTTATCTATTTGAAATTTTTTTAGCTATTAATAATAGGTGTTGCAGGAATACCTGAAAGTCTTAATAATCAGACAAGATAATAACAAGTTGGCTGCATTTCCCTCAACTTCAGATACTGAAATCAATAACTAAACTAGTGACTTTAGGCTCCTCTTACTGTCCGTGGAGACTAATAGGCTTCTTCAGGATGTGATCTATTTCTTATTGAAAGGTTTACAATTATATGAACAGCCTTTGAAAATAATGTATTTCTCTCCACTGACTATGAAGCAGTACTGGAATAACTAGGTTAGATATGGATGTTGACATGGCAGATATCCACATTTAATCAGTTGAATATCATTTACAAAAAAAGAAAACTCTTGCCCTGATGAATTTGCTATCTAAATAAGAAAGGGGGAAATGGAAATGTAAAGACATTAAATAGCTTGCACAAAATCAGAACCTAAAGTATCTCCTGAGTCCAATGAAAATGTTTTAAGCAGAAGGCTGTATTTGTGTCAATTTTCAGTATGTAGTTGTTCTTTCAAAGCTTTTTTGATGCCCTGGGAAAGTTCTCATACTACACTGCTATGTTGATGACAGTTTTTCTATGTTTATTTTGTAACTAATTTCTATTGTACTAAAAATGCTGTTTGAGTCACTTCTACATAGAGACCTCATAAAAAATTGAAAGGCTTCAATAATTTTAAATCATTCTACACTGCATATAGAGATTTAAATTTCAGTGCTATTTTTTTTATTAGTACTTTAATTTGGAAGGTACTAGGCTTCTACAAGATTTAAAATTATTAGAGCGTTTCAAATTTTTATAAGCTTTCCAGTAAAGATGTGGCTGTGGTTCTGGGCTTATAAAGTGTAGCACAATTTAAATTTAATCTAAATTATTTAAGTGCTTCAGACTTCAGGGAGATTTTCAACCTCTCAAACTGGGATCCATGTTCAGAGACTAGAGCAATCTTATAATGTAAAATGCTTTCATCATTTTAAAGACCTGCGGGCAGCATTCTGAACAGGCCTTTTTATTGTCAGTTTGTTAATTTAAATAATTTGTTTTCATCTGCAGTGTATGGAAAGGAAAAAAGGTGTAATAAGAACATAAAGGGAAGTCTGTTTCCTCTAGAAAATTTAGCATAACAATGACCTTTCCTGCTGATATAGATGGTGATGTAATGTGAAGAACACCATTTTTTAATGTATATTTTGAAACTTGCTGTAAGATTTTGCACATTCTATAGCCTCACCTATGCCCATTAATATTAGATGTACTCATTATCTTAAAATATCGAAGACATATAACTCCCATTTTCACTCTTTTGAAGACTTAGTTTCACCTGGAGAGGAATCAAAATGCATTTAGTTGTATTTTGTTTAGCTTTCGTCTAGCATGAAGATGATAACTTCCTGTAAAATCAAAAAGGCATGTGCCATTTCTATAGCCATCTTTGCCCTACAATCAACAAAATATTATGGCATTGAAAACAAATAGATATCTGATTCATACAATCTTTTGAAGCAGAATTTCAAAGACTGTTGTTGTGTGCCTGGGGAATAATTCTGCTAGCATCATCAGCTATTTTGGAATGTAATGTCTTCATCCATGTAACATGTGAACATAACTAATTCTTCTTGTCTTTTCCATCACTATGACAGTTATTTTCTGTTACTGGAATATAATTTGCAATTCAGATTGCTTGGTCAAAGAAATCTAATTTATTTTTCATGGCACTAGAAAACTTCTAAAGGCACAGAGCAATTGTCAAGTGGCCTGGTTTCAGAGAGGAGAGAGGAGCTTGGCGAGGTGTGGTTGTCTCAGTTGTTATTCTATAGCACTCAAATCATCACTGGGAGGTGTGATTTCAGGATGAAAATGAGTGTGCTCCTCTCTCTCTCTCGTTCTCATTCTCGTTCTCTCTCTCTCTCTCTCTCTCTCTCCCTCTGTGTCTCCAGCAGAGGGAGAGTCAGAGTCAGCCACTGCAGACCCTGGTTCCTTTGCTCTACTGTCAATCCCTTTCCCTTTCTCTCTGGGATGTGGCTATGGCATGTAGTGCTGAAATGATAGCATCAAAAATGTGAATCAACAGTAGTGGTGACCTGACAGTTCTGACGCAAAGGCTGCCACAGCGAAAACACCAGCAAGGGCATTGCCAACCCAGCCAAGACCATAAGCCAAGCCTAAAAAAAAATCAAAATAAGGCAGCAGAACAGTGGGAAAGTGGCCATGACCTGTGGGAACAACCTCCAGAGCAGTGGAGCAGTGGAAGAGGCAGCACAGGCACCTGTGTGGAACTGAGCCACAGTGGAACAGCAGTGCGATGCTACTCAGGCTACCCAGATTTTGGGGGGTTTCTTTGTCATTGTTTGTCATTTTTTCGAGCTTGGGGGGTGGATGGGACACATTAACTGCAGGAGTTCCTGTGCCATCTTGCTTTTGTTCCCAGTGGCCACTTGGTATGGTGCATGGAAACGGTTGTATTGCCTTTGTCTGGGGAAGTCACATGGACATGACCTATGGGGGGCATCCACCATCATGTGTTGGTTCCTCACTGATGGTGAACACCTTTTTGTGGGTAAAAAACTTTCCCTTTTTGTATGCCCTTGCTATTAATTTTGGTGTTATTGTGTGTATCTCATTCCATAGCTTTGCAGTTTCAGTAAATCAAAGAGTGGAATGGGGACTGGCTTCTCTGGAGTTTAATTTCCAGCTGGTGTTAAAACCAGCACATAAAGTTAACACTGAAATGTGTTAGAATCACTAATTTTTAAGAAATGAGCTTTCAGATTCAATTTGAGCAAAAGTTACATGGAATCCTTTATGCATAAGTTTGTCAAGATGCATCAAGAGCTGCCAGGCAGTAGTCAATTGTGATAGTAAATCAGGCACTAGAAACTCTTGAACTAGATCAAGCAGGTGGCAAAATGTCATCTCTAATCCCCTGGTTTCATGGGTCAGAACCAACCAGGTAGTGGACAGTCACATAATTTGTATCACTCTAATCCAGAAAGAGTTTTAAAGATATATTATTTGAGTCACTAAAGGATTGGAAGACCTAAGATGATTCTTTTGAGGTGAAATAATTGATAAAGCCAATTCTGTCACTTTCATAAAAGAACAGCGGCC
The DNA here is from genome assembly GCA_013390045.1 of Picathartes gymnocephalus. NCBI lineage: Eukaryota > Metazoa > Chordata > Aves > Passeriformes > Picathartidae > Picathartes > Picathartes gymnocephalus. The sequence goes on from WEKY01014524.1 coordinate 13,046, forward strand.
TTCTGTTTGGATAGTAGAATCTTACTGTACAATCCCAGGAAAAGCCAATTTATCACCCACCTGGCTCAGGTGTATGTTAGACACACAGAAAATCCCTACACTAAGGAAGCTGTTGACCATGTACAGTGGAAATTGATAATTACTAACAGGCATTTGAATCCCAATCCCTCTCCATTAATGATACAAATGGAAAAAGAAAGAAACAAAATATATTGACTTATGAAGGAGTGTGATTGACTCTCATTTTTGCAAACTTGAGGACCAGATTTACTGATTTACTGTAAGTAATTTGGTTGCTTTTCTGTACAAAGTCGTCATTAATTTGGTTTAACGGCAAACACTAAGCTGAGTTTACAGCTGTGTTCTGTTCTTAAAGTAGTGTAAACCATCTGGAGAATACTACTAAATGTCACCCACAGAATCAAGTCCACATTCTCAGCTGACTTAAGTTTTTCTAGTAATGCCAGTTTATACCATTGTCAATATGTGTAAGAATCTTCATTAAGCCATTTTTGCTTAAATTTTTGCTTAAATGAAGACAAGATGACAAACTGAAATAATTATTCAGTTCTAATTGTTGTATGAAATATGGAACAAAAGTACTAACTAAAAACCAAATCACCCCAACAAATCTGTATAATAAGAAACAATCCTTGTCTCAGGGTTCCCGCACTGTGTAGGTCTGATGGATCATTAATAATATTATAGAACTACAGAGTAATAGGATATCCCAAGTTGGATATCTGTAGCCAAAATGAACCTAAGGGTTTTATTTAGGACTGAGAATGTATCTGTGGGGAAGGTCTACCATTTTTGTATCATACTGAAAGTAAGGACAAAAGTTTAAAAAGAGAAGTTTAAGGTAAAATGCAGAAAAGATGAAACAGAAGTTGAAAATAAGCGTTATGGTAATATATCCATGCTCGCAAAAGCAGATGAAGTTCATGCTCCATGTTCACCTTGGAGATGGAATAAAGATATTTCCAGGATTCTAAAATTATCACTGAAGTCACAATAAGGTGAAAAAGAATCTAACAAATAAATTAAAAACACAAACCAAGTCTTTGTTCCCAGGCATGTTTTCTGTTCACAGAAAATAAATGAGGAATATGAGGTAAGAGAAAATCTTTTTCCATCACCCTATCAATGCTATTGCCAAAGGGTGCTCTTTGATGTAATGTTTTTCCTACTAATAGAAACTTTTTTACAGTTTCCATCTTTGGCTTTTTAATGTTAGCCAGAAGACAAAGAATACAAAATTTCCAACCATCATAGCTGTGCTAGGAGTTGATGAAATGGTGCATATTCCGTATGTACATAATGTAAAAAAAGGTGTTTGTATATGCATAAGATATTCCTAATTCCTACATTTATTAATAAATGTTGTCCATTACAGTTTGATGAATTGCTAGATATTTTTAAGTCAAATTTCCAATTTTTTTTTTTTTGGTAGAAATCTCTGATTGTATTTGTGAGGAAAAACTTCACTTTGACTAATGAGAAATTGTAATTAACATATTAATTCAGTTTATAAAACTTCCAGCGAACAGATTTTTCTCATGAAATTATCTAGCACATTAATTGTTTGGTGATTGATTGGTTCTCAATTTTAAATTAGATGAGTACTTCAGAAGAATATGGGGATTTTTAAGGGGAAAAACAACAACAGAAAAAAGGCCAAATAAGAATTATAGAGAAGTATGTGCTTGGTTTTGCACAAAAGCAGAAATCAACACCCATTTTAAACTGATATTTTTTTTTTACTTTAAAAAAAATCCAAATCCTAAAACATTCTACTACAGCAAGGAAAGAAAATAATGGGGAAATATTTCTAAGATATTTTTGCTCTACAACTTTATATTACTATGTAAAAAGTCCTTCATTAAGTCTAATTATCTATTACTCAATCAAGCAAGATGGCAAATGCAATCAAGGTTCATTGTAGTAACAAAAAATCCAATCAATAAACTCAGGGTGGTAAGTACGGCACCTATAAAATCTTGTGATACACATTGTAAAAATGCTTGTCTATTGTTAGAGTGCCACTCATCTACACATTTTAAGTTCTTTATACACATTAATTCATCTTTGCTGATAAATTTGGGGTTTTTTCCCTGAATATTCAGTAGTATTGTGAAACCTAAAATGTAGTAAAGTGACAGCAGATTCTTTAAGAGGTAAAGTTCTGCTGCACAGACCATAACAAGATATCAAATTTTTCCTTACAGATCTTCTTGTACAAACTATTAGCTAAGCAATCTATGTTTTGATTTTCCTTAATTTGCATTGCCTTTTTGCTCATGAGGTATTTTGTTCTTGCACTGCTAAATTTTTACCCTATAGCACATTTTTATTCTTACTAATAAATGTTTTCAATTTATTAAAATTTGAAAAATCTGCTTTTCTGTCCTTGATACTGTAATTTAAATTTCTAGTTACATATCTGCTCTACTACTGGAACTCTGTATAATACTGTGAGGACAGCCACAATCTTAGTTTTCCATGTGGTTATTTAATATGAGATTAAAATTGGTGTAGGTTTCTGGGCTGCAGTTCTACGTCAATTTACCCAGTTGTTCCTCTCCCTGCCATCTGCTTGACTTGGTGGGACATCTTCAGCAGGTAACTGTAAAACTGTAGTCTGTGTGGTCTTCAGTAAAGAAATCATCCCTCTACAACAGCAGATAGGCTATTCTATTGTGCCATGGTTACTATGACTCTTAGTCCCAGTATGTCAAATTTAGAAGTTACTCTTCCAAACATCCTGTATCCTCAAATTTATTTGCCTGATGTGGCATCTGATACATCAAGAACTATAAAAAGTAGCATTCTCTTTTTCTATAAAAGCAATAGTTTGCTGGAATATTGTGTGGTCTCCACTAAAGAGTATCATGAGCATTCCTGAGCACTGTAACTCTATCGCTTAGGTACACGTATCACTAAATGCCTTAAATTGCCTTAATTATTTATTGGCATGGTTTTGGTTTTTGGTCTCCAGCCATTTCCCAAACAATTTATATTAAGTTCTTGAGAGTTAGGGTGGGTCATGGACCACTCCCAATACACAAATTAGGGAAGTCCATACTTTCTCTGGTGTATAAAAATTTAATAGTATGAATATTAGCTGTTTGGAGTTAGCTGATGTGACTCAGAGAAAGGGCCCTGGTGCTTTTAATATATTCATTTAATTATTTGAGATGTGGTTTTCAATTTATGTGTTACAGAGAATTGTGCATAAACCTTCTGTTGAAAACTGAAGGATTTAATTTTCTGGGAAAACTATTTTTAGTCAGGATTATTGCTCAACAATTTGTCCGACCCTTACTTTCACCCTTCATAAATGCTATGTTTACTATTTTCCAGGGGAGAAAAGGATTTACTAACACCCGAAAGACATCAGTGTTTCTGATATGCCTTATCAGGTACCTATTCTCTGAGACAAGCTAGTACTGTGATTATCTGGCAAGTTCATGGATTACAGAAAATCCCTTGGAGGAAGTTGTGTGCATGACTGAAGCCTCAGGAGAAAGGAAGGGCATAAGAATAAACCTGTACTCTGACCAGCATCTACTTCACAGAAGGCAAACCTGAGAACAGTCCTTTTTTGGGGACTGCATCCTAGATGAAAGACCAATCCCAAAATAAGACACACTCTATCTAGTCAACGTTTCAGCTGAACTGAATAGGAAAAGGTCTTTGTATCAGAACTAAAATAAAGACAGTCAGGAATATTTAATTTCCCCCTCACACACATCCCCTATAGTTATGTCTTTGAACATAATCACCCCATTAAATTTGAAAAGCAGTACATGTTAGGAAGTCTTCATGCATGTTATGGTGTTGGTCTAATATCAAAAATTGTTTCAAAATTCATGGTCCTAAGCAGGAGTATTGCCCACTTCTGTAGGGTCCAGAATCCTTAGTCCAGATTCATGATATTAGAGAGGCTGAGAAATGCTATAATGCTAAACTTACAGATTTTACCTCATCAGTGGAAAAGATGTATGTAATGAGCTGTTGTTAGCATTATTGTTGTTGCCATTATTCATATTGACATGAATATTATTATTAATAATATCACTATCAATATTATTTTGGCCTGGAAATCTCAATTATTTAAATGAGTTTAAATTCTGTAATTCTAGGTTTACTGTTTCTCTTTGCTGCCCTCTGGACAGTTAGACCCAAAAGTTAGAAGCGTTTGTATGCATAAACTTTAGATATGCTATTCTAATTAAATATCTGGCTTTAGTACCTATGGGTTTTGCTACACAGATACATGCAAAGGAAACAAAATATGAAGAGGAGCTAAACAGGAAAGGGAACAGTGGGACCATGGACACTGGGAACTCCATCAACTCATGCATATCAGCTACAGAAGTTTCTCACTGACTAGTCCCAGTGACTTAGTGTGAAAAGTCTCTCACACTCACTGTCCTGGGGACCTGCCCAGAAATTTGCCTGGCTCCTCAGTTGTTGTGGTTTTGAGTCTTATTTTCTTTCTTAAAATTCAGTACTCATGTACCATTGTGCTAAGTAAACTCATTAATTATTTCTCTAGATTCTACTCATTCATTGTGGCTGTTCCACATTTCACTATCTTTCTCAATTTTTCAATCAATTCCTCTCTGTTTGCAAGTAGGTCAAGGATGGCTTCTCCTCTAGCTGGTACATGGTTGGCTGTCTTCAGTTACTAGGAGATAATTCCTCTGTAAGTGGTGTTTTATGATTCTGAGTACCTTGAGATTTTGTCCAGGAAATTTTCATTCCTGCGAGTCTCTAGTCATATACCATCTGTCATTTCTTCTTTGTTTTTAATTCCTTGCAACTTTACCTAAAAACTGAATCATTACATTCATTAACAAGGATTTGCGGAGTTCTCTCATATGTAGGCCTGCAGTTTTCAAATGGCTTAAAGGAATTATGCACTTATTTTTTTATTGGGTTTGTTTTGGGTTGGTTTCTTTTCTTTTTTTTAGTATGGAGTGAATTAAATCTACCCAATAATGCAGGCCTATTTAAAATCCTAATAAATATTCTGATTCCAACTAACCTTTCCTTTATGTACACAATTGTCTCTATATATTGGAATTGCAAAAATAATCTTTCATAGACATGCTTTCAATGAAGCACATTATGTTATTGTAATACCATCATTTAATACTATTTTTGTGTCTTCCTGTTATTTTCTCTGTTCTGTTTTTGCAATTATCAAAGTATGTAGTTTTTTATTTACTCATTTTTTTCCTCAGATTTTTTCACCATGTACTCTGCATAAGATTCAAAGTTTTATTAGCAACTGTTTGGATTCTCAGTATGTACCAGACGGAGTTAAAAGGAAGCTATTTTTCCCTCTTCTAACTGCTAACAGTAGTTTAACATTTTCTGGAGAAATGTACCAATTCTGAACTTAGGTTAAGTAGTCATATGTCAAAATATGGTAAGTCTCAACTCAGACTACTGCAACATGCAAGACTTGCAGCTGTTATCATTAATAATACAGAACATGGAGACAATTGTAATATCTGATGAAATCCTCAGTATCATAGAAATTATGATCAGCAAATCTTTGACATGATTATTTCATCAATCTATAGCTTGTGAATACTAATCAGATGTACTTTTGACACAGGCATCATGTCTGAACTAAAAAGCCATTACTGAAATTATAATATAAATAAAATGTGGAATGAAAGGCTAATAACAAGTGTGCCAGATGTTACACTCTGAATGCTTAGAATATTTATAGACTGTTTCAGTCAGATGGTGGATGCTCTGGACACATGGAACATTTGAGAAATACAACATTGGAATATACTGAATAATGCAGTATGATACAGATGTTTTCTAGGGGATGGTAGTTACTGCATTCCTGACTAAGCACTGGAAAGAAAATTGGAGTTTCAGTCATGTGGGAAAGGGGACCTGGTGCAAATTCTACTACTGGTTAAATAGCATTCATCTTTTCACTGATGACTGGAAAATAGTACTACTTTCGTCTGATTCAAAAACAGAGAAAGGAAGAAAACAATCCACAGAGATAGCCAAGTACTTTCATGCACCTATTAAGTGAATTATGGAATTAATCTGCCAATATCCTACGTGTTAAATAATATTCTTAAATATATGCAAAACCTATTTATTGCTTTAGCGCATACTTCTTTTTGCTTTCGTTTTGCCTCAAACAATGTCAGTATTATTTGGGTAGTTGTCTGGTCATTGATTAACTCTGAGAAGCAGACAATATATCAGTGTGTTATAACAAATAGTAGGCTATAGGAAGGGAGAAGTACAGCTCTAAGGGGACTAAAGTTTTGTGTCTAGATGAAAACACTCATTTCATGAAGAAAAATCATGACAAAACACTGAGATGCAACTATAGGTATCTCCAGTGAGATCATGAAGAAATGAGAGGGACAAATAACTTTGATATTCGTAATACTTCGTAATTTTTCCTCAAATAATGGAACTCATTAATTTAAATTGAACACTATTGGCTAGTTTTAAATGTTGCACTGCTCCTTGTTGAACTTCATGGAGTTCCCATCAGCCCATTTCTCCAGACTGTCAGGATCCCTCTGGATGGTTGCATGACCATTAGTGACTCCTCCCAGTTTGGTGTCATTAGCAAAGTTGCTGAGGGTGAACTCTGCCCCATCATCCAGATCATTAAGGGTGTTAAATAGGGCTGGACCAAGTACTGACCTCTGGAGTACACTGCTAGTCACTGGTCTCCAACTTGCCTCTGTGCCACTGATCATAACCCTCTGGGTCTGTCCATTCTTCCAGTTTTCAATGGACTTCACTGTCTACTTACACAGCCCATACTTCATCAGCTTGTCAATAAGTATCTTAAAGGAGACAGTGTGAAAGATCTTGCTGAAATTGGAGTAGATAACATCTACTGCTCTACCCTCATCTGCCAGGACAGTCATTTCACTATAGAAGTTCATTAAGTTTGTCAAGAGTGTGTTCCCCTTGGTGAAACCTTGCTGACTGTTCCTGATGACTGTCTTCTTTACATGACTGAAAATGGCGTTTACATTTAGTTTAGCACCTTAAAGACCTTCAGAGGGACTGAGGTGAGGCTGACCAGTCCATAACTCCTGGGTCCTCCTTCTTTGTCTGAAAATAGGAATAACGTTTACTTTCCTTTCAATGACATCAGCAAGCTCTCTCAGCAATTGTGGGTATATCTCCTCATATCTCCTCATGGATGATAGATTTATGTATGTCTGGTTTGCTCAAGTATTTCCTGACATGATTCTTCTCCACCAGCTTTGAATCTTCTTTTCTCCAGATTATTCCCCTTGTTTCTGGTACTTGGCATTCCCAAAGGCTGGATTTTATAGAAGCTACTACACTTTCTAGGCAAAGAAGGCATTCAGCACTTCTGCATTTTCTGTGTCACGTAAACCAGGTCTCTTCTCTTATTCAACAGTGTGTGTTTGTATCCTCTCTGTTTTTGTATAAGCAGATTGAGAAGGAATGGAAACTTCAGGGTTTTTTTCAGCCAAAAAAATCTCACGCTGGAACACATAAAAATAAGTAGGCAATTGCCAAAGAGATATAGCTTTCTGAAGTGCCCTGTGTTAGCCAGTGAAATACAAAAGACAACCTCTAGTCTTATGAAAGAATTTTCAGGGAAAAAACCATGGAATATTATTTTAATTAAGAAGAATGGCCAAATGATATTGTGTCTGTTGTAAAAGTTAGATAGAATGGGTTTGGGGTCAAAGATTGCATTTTTTCTGGATCCTGTAGTGAATTTGTTGTGGGATGAGGGATATCTGGAAGAAATAATACCCTCCACTATCAGGGAGTTCTAGAGTGCTCTCAGAATGTGAAAACTAGCTGAGATTTCCTTAGAAAATATGCTCCAGAGGGAAGTTCAAACAGGTAATTCTCTGATAAAGACAAACAAACACCACTCTCCCTAGAAAACAAGGCTGTCTGTCATACAGTAATAGTTTGGAGTGAATGCTTAGACTCCAAGAGTTCCAATGGGGTGTTTCAGTCATTAAATGAACATTGAGGGAAACTAATCTCAGAGCTGGTCATTAGCTAAAAGTCTGAGAAGTAGACTGCAGTTTCCCAAAGTCATTGAGGAAACTAAGTCTCATTCTACAGAGAAAAAAAATAATCCAAAATCCTGAATGCCTTTGTGAATCTTGGCCTGAGGCAAAATTGGTTTAAACTATCTCTTTTATTCAGGCTGTGAAAGGTTTTGAAATGGACTTATATTACTCTGGAGACAGGTGCCAACCATCCATTTATAAAGTGTCCTAATATGATACTTTTTCAAGCCCATTTCTCACAAATGATTCACTATGCATGAAACTACAAAATGTTATTTCAGACCAAGAGAAATAAAGACAATTTTCTAGCAGGGGTGATGAGCTCGGGGGTCCAGAAGTACACCTGAGAAGTGAAATATCTAGTTGAAAGTCTTCAATTTAGTGTTTACTAAATACAAGACAAAATATGTATTACAGAAAAGGTTAAATTGAAAAGGCATTGTTAGATTTTGTTTTGGATGGTTTTCTTTAAAGGAAATGTCTTATAGACCCAGGTCTTATCAGGAAGAAATAAGAACCAAACCTTTAGTGCATGTTTAGATATAGTCAATAAATTTCATAGCTATTTAACTCTTTAAAATGGAGGTAGAAATGGAAGTTTAATATCTTCATTTAAGCCAATATAATAGTTTTTAAACTTACCCAATATTTTGAATAATTACAGCTGTATTCTCTGGCAAATAACTAGTTGGCCAAAATGCAAAGTTTTGACTCTCTTTCATCCATTGAAATGACATAGCTAGTGAAGTAGCAGTACCGATTTTTCTAAGCCAAGGAAACTACTGCCTGTTTGTGAAGGCTTGCAATTAAGATTTTTATTTGATACAAAGTTGATGAGTTTGAGGTCCTTTAGGATTTCTTTTGAATTGCCAAATCATTTGGTGCAGATCATTTCAGAGCCTGCAGATGATACAATACAGTTTTGTCATTATTAGTCTGATCTATACTTGAAACAGTGACCTAGAGATAAAAAGTGTCCATATTGTATTTCCAGTCTCCTCAATGAAACAGCTCCCACAGGGTTGGTACTTAGCAATAACAACTTTATATCCCAAGTTATACTGGGAAGAAAAGCTATAGATTTTTTGGGTTTTTGCCTCTCTCTTAGGTAGATTTGTTGACACTAGCTTTCATATTCATGTCTTACAGACCTTCGAGTAATAGGGTTTGGATCGGAAAGTTGTATTCAGAAAAAATAACAAGTTTCTGGGGATTATTTTTTTAAACTTCATATTAAGAGGCTTTTGGTGGCAATAACAGATTTTAAGGCATAGCACCAAAGCTAAAAATTCTTTATGTCCACAATCATGAAGTAATTTGGAACGAAGTGTTATGCTAACAGTTGAAATGCTGTGAGGTTTGAGACTTGGATAAGGCAAATCTCAATATATTTTCCTTCCATAGCAATTTACTCTAGATGTCATTCTTCTACACCATTAACATATTTTTTTTTTAAATATAAACGTGGGCAAAGCAGCTGTAAACAGCTGAAAACCAATTCTGAAGTCAGATGGTTACTTTGTAATTCAAACTACAGGAATTATGAATGGATTTTGCTGTATGAAGAGGTGATGTGAACAGTACCTATGTTGCCTGTTGTGAGAACATTCATTTAGACTACATATGGATAAATATTAAGAGAAACAAAGAATGACATCCATGTAGCCTGACCTGCTTGAATTTTGAGGAACAGGCACAATTACATCAATGTGATCATAGAGCCTACACTTACATTAACACTTTGTATACCTTAAAAGTTTATGATGTAGAATAATTGGCAGAATACTCTATTTCTCAACACCATATAAGGGCACCCACACTATGGGCAGCTGCCCTGGCCTTATATGTTAATACAAACTCTGTATAGGTTTATTAATGAAGAATTAATCCAAACTCCATGTGAAACAGAAGTTCCTCAACAAAGGACTAGGTTGCCATGTGATAGAGCAGAATGCAAGTGTAAACCAACTCAGAGGTATTGTACACATCGGGGCACTGAGAACTGAGAACATGGATATTCCTATGCTGAGCAATATGCATCAGTGTATACTAGACCTGGTTCTTTTGCTAGTTTTAAGACTTTTATAACAAATATACCATGATTTTTGATATTCATTTTATTTTGTCTCTTTCTGTCCTGTAGTTCTTTAGGTATCCTGGTGGATATTTATTAATAATGCCTACACATATATGTTTTAATTAAAAAAATATTAAAATCTTGTCTGGGATTTGTGGTTTTATTCACTATGTATGTCTGACTAAATAAGTGTCCTGAGGGCATCATCCTTTAAAATAAACTATGGAAAAAACATGAAAAAACATTTTTTTGAGACTGGAGATGAAAAAAGTCCAAATATTTCAGCTATCTTAGAGATGATCACTAAAGGAAGTTAACAGCAATTTTAAATTGGTATGTAGATGTTTTCATTTATATTACACAAATTTCATGGGCACTTATAAGTAGAAATTTGTACTCTAAGCTCTCCTGCAGTTTCTATTAGTCTAAGGTATTAGGGTATTTTTATTAATAGTGTGACAAGATATTGAAATGGACAATTTAACATTTTAGCTAAAAATCAGAACACAGAAATTAAGGATGCAATAGCCTAAATATAATTTTGGTACTATTTGATAGGATGTTTGAGATATTTACCTGAAGTAAGCAGGTATGAGACAATATCTATAGAAATTCATGCCTGCCTTTCTGCTCATAGAGAGACTGCTAGAGGACAGGTGACAATCCTAGATCATCTGTGAAATGGTCCTAAATTTAAGTGACTTAAGAGACCACAAATAAATGTTAGTAATTATCTGCATGTGATTTTACCCAACAAGGTTTAATCTTTCTTTTAAATCTAATATAAATATTCAGAAATTGAATCCTCTTTCTAGTTTAATTGAATAGTTTATTATGTTTGAGTGACATTTTCTTGCTGCAAAACAAATATTCTGAATCTGGGATTTTTCCATATTTTTGTCATTAACCAGTTTGACTATTTCTAATTATGTTTTCCTTGCTGTTTGTGTATGTCTTTTTGCAACCAAACACAAAGAAACCCACTGTAGTTTTGCATTCAGCTCACAGAGGTATAATCTGTTCCCTTTGCTGGAGGAAATCCTCAGTGATGTGTTGCCAATATTTTAACAAGAGACTCTCACAAATCATTCTCCCTTTAAGCCTATGTTAAATCCATGCATCAGGAGTGTGTGTACTCCAGAGAGGAATGGCAATAGACTCATTTGTTTCCAATTGAATGTAAAATGCATTCTCATAAACATAACCAAGAAAGATAGGATCTTATTTGGCTAACAGGCTGGTATGAAGCTCCTGAAAATATCCAGACTATGTTCCTTAGTAAACACATACTGGTCAAAAACCTTTGTGCAGATAGATTTACTAGGACAGCACTGTGCTTTGAAACACCATGTGAACAATAGTGTTATTCACTATCTATTGAGGTGTAATCCATGGTAAGGTGTTTGTTTTTCTCACTCTGGTATCTTTCATTCGGTAAACTCCTAAGAGTTCCCAAATTAAAAATGTTGCAGATATGGTACACACACACACGCGCACGCGCGCACACACACAAAGCCCGACTATAAAATTTCATATATTCTGAAAATTGTCCTCCTTCTCCAACAGCATAATGACACCCTTATAATACCATTTGTGTATGTTCGTGTGTATTTATATTTCCCAGGGCAATTACAAGGGCTTAGGAAAGCACTATTGTATGAGGATTATCCTTAAGAGTTTTCAGAGAGTGGGACTAACAGTGCTATATTCCTAAGGATCTTCCCACAAATAAGTGGTATAGGAAGAATGCAAACAGTCTGCATAGGTCTTCTGACAGTAGCTCTTATGAGAGCCATAACCTTTAGGCTATCATAAATTTGAGGAAAGAAATCTGTTGTTCTATGCTGTTAAAACTGTTTCGCATTACATGGATAAATGAATTATTTATCAGATGAAAAAAGAGGGATGCAACACAAGCAACTGTGGCACATCCTGTTTGTGTGCTCTAGCACAAGATTTTAAATGGTGGCACAGGCTTAATTCTTCTCTAAGGCTGTGAAGCATACATCTCCGCAATAGCAGTTTTAATCTAGTACTTTCATGAAATATTACATTAATTTTGCTTAATTTTGAATAGAAAAAGTATTTATTAAAACTATCCATACCCTAACCATGAATAGTCCCTACAATTAAATTAAAATACGCTTACTCTTTCTGATAAATAGGTACCAAAAAATGTCATGGAAAGGGAATCACTTGTAAGTTTAGCATGGAGAAAAGGAGGCCCAGGAGAGACCTTTTCATTCTCTACCTCTACCCAAAAGGAGGTTGTAGTGAGTTGGAGGTCAATCTCTTCTCCTGGACAAGTGACAGGACCTGACAAAATATCCTCAAATTGTGCCAGGTGATGTTTAGACTGGATATCAGGAAAAATTTCATCACTGCAAGGGTGATCAAGCATTGGAATAGACTCCCCAGGGAAGTGGTGGAATCACCATGCCTGGAAGTGTACAAAAAACACATGGATGTGACACTTGGAGATATGCTTTTGTCAGAGACTGAAATAGTTCATGCCGCAAACATTGATATAAAGTTTTGCTCATTTTAACAAAAACTGTATAAAGAAGCTGCAACCAAAGAAGCCTCCCTGAAGATCCCTGACTGGGACTTTGGTCAAACTGCTGATTAGATAAAGGGAAACCCATTGTTCAATCATCTCAGGC